>JAHBMJ010000181.1:0-15000 GCA_018398765.1 Chromera velia | reverse complement strand
ATTCGATCATGCATGCGGCATCGTGATGGCATCGTGCATGGCTTGGAGACTTCGGAGACGGCATGTGCATGTAGACGGGGTACTTGCATGATCTTGCATGAGATGCATGTAGATGAGAAATCGTTGAGAAATCTGTTCAAGCCACAGACACAATCTGACAGAGAATGTCAACCAGCTAGCCTGCGTCCTGCGTGGTGACTAACCTTTGCCTTACCTTCCTACACTGCTTTATCCAAGCTTGCTCGGCCAGAAACTCGAGCCGCTGCAAACACGTTATTATATTATTATAATTGGAAAGCCATGCACTAAAGAACCTGCATGGCCATATGAGACCGAGTGAATTCTTCTGGTGTCATCTCATCCCATCCATTTCTGTGGCAGGTACACAAGAGAACAGAAGAGAGGTGTGCAATGCGGAAAGAGAAGGACAGCCCTGCGCACGCCGCGCTGCTCCTCCTTGAAGCTTTGAAGGAAAACGAAAAAAAGAAGACCTGGAAAGAGAGATTTCAGTGTCTGCAGAGAGAGATCCTCCCTCGGCACACACCTGACACTGTCAGTTCATTTATCAACCCAATGCGTGTGCATGGCAGCCCCTCAGACCATTCTGGTGGCATTGGACACAAACTACTCTCCTTTCCGCCCCGCGTCTCCTCTCGCAGCCCCGCTGTGCCTGATTGTGAATATCAGTGTTTTATGCAGCTTGTCCTCCCACACGATTGCAGCTCCAGTACGATATGGTGCGACTTCTGTCTCTCTGCCACCTCTCGAAAAAGGAGGTAGTGAAAGACGAAATGGCACGGCACATGGCCGGCAAATTGATTGACCGCAAACACGATTTCGACAACCCGGATTATGTCTTGCGGTCAGTTCTTTCGGCTGTGCTCGCAAACAAAGAAACAGAGAATGTGAAAAGAAAATTGGCTCACCTGCATTCCCGTCTTCCTTGATCGATCGAGTCTTTCTTTTCCTTTTTGGTTGCTTGTCTGCCGGCGTGTCCGCCTTTTTGTGCGACTCCCTTACTGACTCCGCTCAGTGCTTGTGCTTGTTTTGTCGTCTCGCGTTTCCTTCTGTTTCCTCCAATGCAGGGTTACTTCGATTCTCCGTGTCTCTCCTTCCCCCAGGCCCGCTCTTTCTCTGAAAGATCTGTAGCGCCGTGAAATTCCGGATAAATGACTTACACTCGTACATGCATGCCTGCTGTCGACTGCATGAAGAAATAAAATCAAAATTTTCCCTGTCAAATTGCAGGTACCTGGAGGTCCTCGCGGACGCCCACCACCTCCTTCCCATCCGACGGGCCCGTCCTGCCGTGATCAACCTGCTGTCTCTGTTGAACCAGGAGCCTAGGTGGCTGTTTGACGCATCCTCCCTGTCGGAAAGCGGAAAGGCGACCCAGCAACTCTACCTGTCTAAGCCCGAGAAGGAAAGGAGACTCGACACCAAAGCGAGGATCGTGGTGGAGCAAGCCCTTCAGAAAGTAGCCTGGTGGTCTGTGAAAGACCCTCTGGGGATGGACCTGTCTCCCTTGTCCTCCGTGATGAAAGCGCGCATGAGCAAGAAGTCGTTCAAGTTTGCCGCCCTGGAATACCGTCCAAAGATTGAGGCGTACGCAGGTCGCATGGCGGGACTCGAGGGTCTGGGGTGGATCAACAAACCGCCTGACAGAATGAGAGGGGTAACCTCGGGGACGGGGGGTGGGAACATGCCTCTGGTGCCTGTGAAGAGGGACGTGGTGCTGTGGCAGAATGCAGAGAACCATCGGATATCGTACATCATTAGCACGGGGTCAGTATGGTCTGGTGTAGTTCGGTGGGAACTGTTTTTGGTTCTTTCCTTCTCGTTGTTCTTTCTGCTCTTTTTTATTCCCCCCTTGCTCTCTCCCCAGCTCCCCCCCCCCACACACACACACAGAGAGAGAGAGAGAGAGAGAGAGAGAGACAAAGGGACAGAGACAGAGAGAGAATTTGTGTGTTTTTTCTTCTCTACTCCTTTCTCTCTTTCAATCGGCTGCATCTCTGCTGCGGGCAATCTTCTTCCATTCTTTTTGTCTTTCTGTGTATGCACCAAGAAAGAAAGAATGTACCTGCATGAATTCCCCCTCACACGTTCGTTCACACAAAGCACGGAAGGTCAATCGAAGCAAGTACGGATGAATGCCTCACTCACGCGATGCGTTTCTCTGCTCTCTGCAGGTCTCCCAAATTAGTCAGGAGGGTCCTTATCGTCTCTCTGAGAATGCTCCTGTGTGGTGCCGTGAAGAGACTGCGCTACAACCCAGACGCGTTGAACGAGGAGGACGACTGGGAGAGGGGGGGGGAGGAGGTGGAAGTGGAAGCGCGGCAGATCAAGCAAAGGGGCAAAGGGGGAGGGGAAAGAGGCGGGGATCGGGACAGAGAATTGGCGGCAAGAATGCAGATGCAGACAGAGGGAGGGGGGAGAAGCAGCAGCATCACGATGGGAATGAGCAAGAAAGAACGGGAGAGGGCCGAAAGCAATCTGCGTGCAAGGGCGTGTCTTGGGATCGGACTTGATTTGCGTGTAAGGTAAGCATGGTTCTTCTTTCAATGCGTTTCTGTTTGCACCAAGACGGTTCAAGGACATGACTGTACCCGAAAGGGAACTTTTCCTGTAGTGCTTCTCCACGGCTGTTCTCTTGTATCATTTCCTCCCCTTCCTCTTTTCCTTCCTTCCTTCCTTTTCTCGATCCCTTTTGCCTTCCCTCGTGCCTCAAGTCTGTCTGTGGAGGCACTCCTTTCATTCACTCTCTCATGAAGTTCGGGATGATTGCCTTGTTTCGTCCTCTCTCGATTGATTGGCTGCGTGCCTTTTTTTTTTCTGCTGTTCCAGTCAGTTCCCAAGGGTTCTTTTCTGCGGCTCCTCTCTGCCTGTCTGCTTGCCGGCCTGCCTAATTAATGGCTTGGTGTTCATCGATTGTTTTTGGATCATTCGGTCGTTGCGCCCCTGTCCGATTCTTCCTTCGTGCTTGCAGCACTTTTCGCAACCGCGTGTCGATGGCATTCAGTCGAGACGAAATTCTCACCAAGCTCTTGAAGGACGGTGGGCCCCTTAATTGTTGGAGTTCAATTGATTGAATGAATGAATGTACGAATGAATGAATGATTGATTGATTGAATGAATGAATGAATGAATGAATGGAGGCACAAGTGCTAAATGAAGAGAACAAAAATAAAATCAAGAGGAATTTATGTAAGAAAAGTGTCCGTCCGAGTGTTCACAGGAACATCAATCAAGCAGATGGCCGGCTCTTCAGGGAGTGAATGAGTGAGGAAGAGAGTAGTAGTAGTGCGTCACTGTGCCCGCCCATCTTGAGCATGAATGAAAGAATTCATGAGAGGGAAATTAATTTCTTTTTCATCTGATGAAGAAGATCGAACCGGGGTCCGTGACAGAAGGGCAAGTTGAGACTAACCGGTGTGTTTAATATTGCTATATTTGAGTTTTCGCCTTCTGGTGATAGATTTGCTTAATTGTGCCCTGCTTTTCCCTAAATTCCGTTTTTGATCGAGAAGGAGGCCCTCGGGACCATGAAGCAGAAGGAAGACGTGGGCTGAGAAAAGATGAATGGGGCCGAGACACCTTTCGTTCTCGAATTCCTGCATTCCCCATCTCTTTCTGTCTGTCTGTCTGTCTGTCTGTTTGTCTCACAAACACATGCTCTGCATGAATCCCTTCCTTATTACATCCTTCTGTGGATCGCTTTTTCTCTCTGCCAAGGATTTGCAATTAGACGAACAATTTGTTTTCCCATTTTTGTTCTCTTCCTGCTTTTCAAGAGAGGAGAGGCACTTTATTTTCGGCATCAATGTAAGTGTGCTTCGTGTATTGCCTGCCCGCAGGGGAGGAGCTTCTCCTGAATCTCCCCATTTTGCTCACTGATCTCATGGCGTCAGTCAGTCAGTCAGGGCTTTCTTTCTTTCCTCAGCACAATTAATTAGGCAGGGATCTACAAGATGCATTTGATCGTTTGCTGCATGGATGGCGGCACTCCTTCTCTTTTTTCTTGGTCAATCTGTCTTTCTGTGTCCCTCTCACACGCTCGTTGATTGAAGTCCAAGTCCTTCCTTTCTTTCTATCTATCTGTCCTTTTTCTTTCATATCGCTTTCCTCGTTCTCTTACGTCCTTGCGCCTCTCCTTTTGCGTTCTTCATGAAGCTGGTTCTGTTGTTGCCGAATGTTGCGTGAAAAGGGAGAGCAAAATCCGCTAATGTCTGTGCGTTCATTCTTCGACTCCCTCTTTTCTTTTCTTCTCCTGGTGGGTGGGTGCAGGGGCGGAATTGACGAAACGACGGTCCTCCAGCTGGTCACTGCATTGACGAACAGAAAGAGTGGGCCTCGGATGACCTCCTGTGTGGCGGCATTTGCAGCTCTGATGCACTTGCGGTGGGTGGGTCTGCATGGAGAGCGAGCAGAAATAGAGAGATTGAAAAAACAACTGACTGAAGGAAGCAGGGACTCTCAGCATGATTGCATGGCCTTTCTTTTGCATGCACGTGTGAGTACTCGCAGATAGATGCCTTACGTTATCTGTATACAGACAGAATGCTGGTGCCCCCTCTCGAGAACTTTGCCGTCGGCCCACCTACCTACGTACTTGCGCGCACGCACACACACACACACACACACACACACCCCTCGATATCCACAATATACCCTCATAGAGACACGCATGATGATGCAATGCAGGTGCCCCCTCTTCGAAGACTTCCTCGTCGAGACCCTCCTGAAGAACCTGGCAGCCACGCCCGTCAGCCGACAAAAAGCAAAAGCAGAGGGAGGAGAAGAGAAAAAGAAAGAGAAGGGACAGGAGATTGATTCTTCTCTATGGACTGCAGCAGAAGGAGCCGAGGGGGATCCTGGCCCCTCCCACTCTCAGGCCAGCCCACCATCTTCTTCCCCCGCTTCCCCTTCCTCAACCGGCCGCGTGCCCCGTGCTGCGGGGACTGTAGAGATGCCCCCCCCGCCTTCAAAGCCTTCAAAGACCAAGAAGGCTTCCTCCAAGGGGGCCTCGTCTTCTTCTTCTTCCGCAGTGGGACTTCCTTATCTAGATCCAAAGAAGACTCTCAACCTCGCCAGGCTTCTCTTGATGGACCAGCACACGAGCGAGAACCTCAGGCTCTCTCTTCTGCGTTGGACCTCTCTTGACTCCCATTCTTCTTCTGATGCCCCCACCAAGTATCTCCAGGATGTCATCTCTCTCCTGTGCAAGTACGCATACGGACCCCAGGCCCTAGAGTCACAAATTCCCAGAGACCCGGAGAAACGAAGTGCCGTGATGCTCCGTCACCTTGCGCACGACTGCGTCTACTTCCTAGGTATGGGGTCCGTAGTTGACACACTAGTTTCCTCCCCTGCGGCCCTCGCAGAGTTGCAGGAAGCCGCAGATAGCGCCCGTCTCCTTCAGAGTGAGGGCACGCCGTCGCCTTTCCCTGAAGAGAAGACTAGGGAGGAGGAGCGGAGACAGAAGGAGATGGACGAGGAATTGAAGCAAAAGATTTTGAAGGGAATCAAAGAAGAAGAAAAGCAGAATAAAAAGAAAGAAGAGCACGTCGACCCATGTGATCCCGACTGCGTGTCTCTGATTGATCTCTATTGGCTTCTCCATTTCCACTCCCGAGAAGGGACGGTGCCGAGGAGATTCGGAAAACCCGTGAAGCTCCTCAGAGGAGCCTCGGGGTTCCAAAACGTGTCGCTGTTTGGGGGGAAGTTGCCGATCCACTCTTTGAGTGCTGATGTGTTCGCATTCGTCGACTGTCTCGCATACGAGGTTGGTCAATAGGCAGGGAGGGAAAGCGGCTAGCAACTTGCGAGTAAATAAAGACTGAAGGAAGCTCTCGACCTCGGAGGAGTCTATCTCATTTTCGCTTACTCTCTTTCTTTCTTTCTTTCTTGCTTGCTTGCTTGCTTGCTTTCTTTCTTTCTTTCTTTTTTTCTTTCTTTCTTGGTTTCTTTCTTTCTTTCTTTTTTTCTTTCTTTCTTGGTTTCTTTCTTTTTTTCTTTCTTCTCTTTTTTTATATCCAACTATCTCGCAAACGTCAACTCTACTGCAAACTGATAGTCCTAAGAACAATACGGCGGAGCTCCTGTTTTTTGCATCATGTGTTGTGTTCCTGTCACGGAAAGAATGCTTATTGTTATCGCGTCAAAGTACGCTCTCTGCCTGTTTGAATGCTTGTCGTTGATTGTCTGTGCCTATGTCGCCTCCCCCGATTTTCGTTCGGTAGACCGTCCTCCCTCCTCTGCTTGCAAGACTTTCCATTGCAATAGTCTCTCTGTCTAATTTGTCTCTCTTCCTCTGCAGTTGTCGTTTGAAGATCTCCTCGGAGATCCCGGCATCGTGCTCTCTCCACTGTGTCGCTCGGCTGGGTGGATGAGGTCCCTTCGGGCTTTTAGCCTTTTGGAGAGAGACGAGAAAGAACAGGGAAGAGAGATGGGGGAAGGGGGGGGAGATACAGAGGGTGACGGAAGCGAGTGGAAGGAACACAAGATCGCCTTCTGGAGTGGCAAGGAGGACCTGCCAGTGCACCCAGTCCTCCATCCGGTCTGTCGACATGTGTGTGTGTGTGTGTGTGTGTGTGTGTGTGTGTGCGTGCGTGTCGCCGAGAATCCTTACAGAGGGGCTTCTGCATCCGACAGACAGGTTTGTGACACACACAGAGTCGGAAACAAAGTCTCCCTGTACTCCCTCATCCATCCATCCATCTGTTCCTCCGATTTACAGGAAAGGAAGAGCTAGCCCTTGTATGGGGGCCGTGGATGTGCTGCTGCTCTGGTCTTGCGAAGATTCGGCGACTGGAGGTGTTGATGAAATCTCGTTGGGCTTCAATTTGGTTTGTTTGTGTATATGTGTGTGTGGATGCAGATCATGTTTGGGATTCTGATCCGTGCAATCAAGAGCGGTTTTGTGAGAGTGGTCGAGGGACTGGCTGGGATGTTTGGAAGGTCGGTCAGTTGGATGGGTAGACATTCAAATGGCTTAATGCGGGTTCGGTCGCCGTGTGCGAGAGACCGCGTGTGTTCTTTGAGTCGTTCCGTCTTTGAGTTGAGAGACAACGTTCCTCATCTGGCTTCTTGTTTCTGCGTGTTCTTTACTTTGTATTTCTTGTTGTCTTGGTGGATGAGATTGATTTCGGTCGTCTGCTGAGTGCGGATTCCAGAAGAATTTGACAGAGAGAATGAAAGTTCGTCGTGGATCAGTCTCCTGTCTCCGCTTGCTCTTCGTGCGAGTGTGGGTGTGTAAATCTGTGTGAGAGCTAGAGTGTGCTTGCAGGTGGACCTTCTGTGGTGACACGTACGCGAGACGGCTGGTGGATGTCCTCACAAACATGGCTTTTGGAATCGGAGGAACGTACAAACAGTATATAGAAAGGCAGAGGCGGGAGGCACAGCAGAAGAAGAACGGGAAGGGAGGAAAAGATCAAAAGACTGCTGAACAGGTAGGTGTGTGTGTGTGTGTGTGTGTGTGTGTGTGTATGTCTGTGTGTCTGTGTGTCTGTGTGTCTGTGTGTCTGTGTGTCTCTGTGTGTGTGTGTGTGTGTGTGTGTGTGTGTGTGTGTGCGTGTGTGCGTGTGTGTGCGTGTGTGGGTGTGGGTGTGTGTGTGTCTGTGTGTGTATGCGTGTGTGTGTGTGCGTGTGTGTGTATGTGTGTGTGTGTGTGAGAGAGAGAGAGAAAGAGAGAGAGGAATTCGAGCTTGGGCGGTTGATAAGTTTGTGTTCACGCGTGGGCGAAACAGAACCACCAGAAGGAACGTAGAACTTTCGCCTTTTGCTGTCTGTTTGTCTCGTGTGAGAACGCAGGGATGTCCGTATGAGAGCATGCTCTTCAAGGCCTTCCCTTTGCCACTCACCCAGTCCCTTCGTCGCTGTTTTCTTTCTCGACTTTTCTCATGGGCTGTCTGGAAGCTTTCGTGTGTGATTCAAAGTACGACCGCACGTGTCCGTAGAACGAAATACTCATGAGGCATTGTGAAAATGGGTCAGTCCTCTTCCTCTTCTTGTGTCAATGCAGGCCTGTGCTGTGGCTGCCAGTAAGGACGTCTCTATGGGGAAGGCAGAGGAAGCAGTGTCCGTGTCGGCCGATCTGAAGTCACGGGGGGAAGGGGGGGAGAGAGTGCGACAGAAAGAGAAAGAAGGAAAGAAGAAGGAAACGAACCGACTTGAACTTCCTATCGACTGCCGTCAAGTCCTCTGTCTTCTTGTCCTCATAGAGGAGGGAGTGGGGGCCGCTAGGGTGGCAGTGGACGAGAGAAGCAGGACGCAGAGGGGGCGGGGGGGGATGGATATGGCAGAAGGGCTGGGGAAAGAGTGGGGAGGTCGAGAAGAGGAGGGCGACGACGGAGGTTTCCTTCTTGCCAGCGTGCGGAATTTAGGGACGGCTATCCGGGTGTGTTCTTTTTCTCTCTCTCTGTCTTTTTGCATGTCCGCACACACATATATCACTGCAGAACATACAGCGATGGGTAACAGGTGCATGACTTTGTTTTGCATGGTAGTGTTGTTCTTTCTTGTGTCCATATTTTTATTTGAATGTCCATGCATCCCACGCACATTCAAGCACACATGGACGTATACATAAACACATAGTACTTACATTCAAAGATACTTGCATACAAAAAACCCATCCACACCAACAGCAAGTCTGAAAAGGCGATCTGGGCAGGGTTCACTCTGTTCAACATCTCTCGCGTCTCTCCACATTTTCTTTCTTCTTTTCTGTCTGGAGCAGGAAGAATTTTTCTCTCCGAATCGACCTCGCAGCAGTTCAGTCTCACGCCACTCGAGCATAGGTCGTTTGTTTTCTTCCTGGTAAATCTGCCATGCATTTGCCTTTCGTTTCTGTTCTTTTCGATTGATATCCCGGTGCCTTTTTGTTTGCCTGCAGCAAGTCAGAGAGGAGTTGTCGATGCCCGCGAAGTGGAAAGACTCAGGTCGTGGTCCGATGGTGTGGAAGTTTGAGGAGGCGGTGGAGAGACTGGGGAAGCTGAATGATCAGATGAGTGCGGTAGTGGATGAGTTGGAAGAGCTGGAAGCTCGAAAGAAGGCTGCAAGAGAGGCGGAAGAGGAAGAAGAGGAAGACAGAGAGCAGGATTGGTCCCTGAGTGGAGAAGATGAGGGCGTAGGGGAGTCGGGAGAATCCTCTTTCGGGTATGGGGGAGGGGAGGGAAGAGGGGGAAGGGAGAAGAAAGCAAGGACGGGGAACTTCCTTGACCCCCCAACCGGGGGCAGTCCGCCAGGCCAATCGTACGGGAGGTCTCCACCGTCCCCGTCCCGCCGTGCAGCTGTGGCGGCGACGTCGGTTCGAGCCCTGGGCTCCTCCGCTCCTGACGAGGACCTGGACATGGACGCGGGACTTGAATCCGAGGCGGGGGGGAGATCACACAAGGTCTATTACATCTGATCGACATTCAATTTGAGAGCTAGTTGGTTTATTCTTAGCTGTATGTGTCGATAAGAGCCGTTGACTCCTCCCCTGCAGGTAGCCAGGATTTTGCGGGATTTTAGGCCAGGATTTTACGGGATTTTGGCCAGGATTTTAGCGAATTTTAGCGGATTTTGCCCAGGATTCTGCCGGACTCTTAACGTTAAAAATATAAACCCTACACCTAGGATTTTAGAATCTAAAATCCTGAAAGAAAGCTAAAATCCTAGCCTCTTCCTAGGATTTTACGGGATTATACAGGATTTTACGGGATTTTAAAGAAATGAATAAAATTAAATTCAAAGATGAATGATACACTTCCTGTTTGACCTGAAGGGATAACCGGCATCGATTGTGATCGACTTTTATTTCATTGTTTTTGTTTATGTTAAAATCCTGTAAAATCCTGGTATTCATTTCTAAAATCCTAGGATCCAGGATTTTAGTCTTTATAATCCCTAGAGCCAGGATTTTAGATTCTAAAATCCTGAAGAAATAGTCCGGCAGAATCCTCGGCAAAATCCGCCTAAATCCGTTAAAATTCTGGATAAAATCCCGTAAAATCCGCTAAAATCCTGGGCTAAAATCCCGTAAAATCCTAGCTACCTGCAGGGTCCATGCAGTGCAAGTCGCCGCTTGCAGCTCCTCCTACTTTCTTGTTTGTTGTTTTGCTTTATCTTGCTTCTTATACATTTTTCTCTAGACTTTTCTCATATTTTATCAGACAAGTTGAAACATATAGTGTTAAATATTACGAACGGACTACTAAAAATCGATCGGCCTTTTCAGATTTATCAGATTTTATATGATGAAATTCTATTATGACATTGAATCACAGTTTAATCACTTTCTTATTCTAGTTTCTACTTTTATCTAATGTTTTTGAAAAGTTTTAGTTAAAAGCTGTATTAAGCTAGGGGTGATTTTCAAAAAAAAATAAAAATACGGTATCTAAGGCATTTTTTTTTTTTTTTGCTTTTCGATGATGACCTCCATAAAGACATGACAAACATATGCAACACCTTGCAACACAAAAGCAACAGTTATATAACAGTGCAACAACATTCATTTATCATTATAACAAAGAAACAATAGTATAACAACACTTAAACAACACTTGTTGATTCGTGCAACACATCAACAACACTTAAACAACATATTTTTTAGTTTGGCATCAGAAAAAATACAAAAAACAAAAAAGTGAAAATGACCAATTTTTTTTTTTTTTTTTTAAATTACCCCTAGGCATAAAGCAGCAGTGAAGCTAGGTTGAATATAATACGTTAACTGACTGAGAGGGACAAACTAGGGGACAAAGCGGGAAGGCTTAGTGCGGAACCTATCAATCAATCAATCAATCAATCAGTCAATCAATCAATCAATCAATCAATCAGTCAGTCAATCAATCAATCAATCAATCAATCAATCAATCAATCAATCAATCAATCATTTGCTATCATTAGCTTTACTTAGCAAAACTCCGGATAACGTTTCTTATAAGTTACTACCTTGGATATAAGTTTTAAAAGGATATCTTTTTTGCTGTTTCTGAAAAAAGTGTCAGTGCATGATATACAGGCCTTTCAAAACAATCGTCCAGATGCCGCATATAAAGTGCACGCACACAAGAGCTGCACAAAGAATCGACGACACTCAGGCTTAAAGCTGTCATCTCGCAACCTTTTCAAGTTGAACCAATGCTTGAGAGACCCCCTCCACAAAAGCATCAAAGCTTGCGCATCGCTTGCCTGCATACACAAAAAAGCACGTAAGCGTGAACATTACAAACAATACCGATGGCAGCAACGAGACATCCTTTTCTTTGCAGAGGCAAAAACAAAATAGGCAAGGACAACGAGGCGCCCTTTCTTTTTGCACCAGGCACAGACAATCATTCTGGAGATACCCAAGGGAGAGAGGGAGAAGACATATGCAGATCGAGGGGCCCCGAATCTACTGTTCTGCATTATGCATGCTTGTTTCTGCGTAAGTGAGACAGCATGATCTGCGGTGCGACACCAGGTAAACTTGCATGCACAGACGTGCAGAACCCACACACACACACACACACACACACACAGAGAGAGAGAGAGAGGGAGAGAGAGAGAGGGAGAGAGAGAGAGAGAGACAGAGAGAGAGAGAGAGAGAGAGAGAGAAGATATTTGCACATCCGCGCTGGCCGATCAAATTGAGCTGGCATGCGAATGATTTTTCCATCTACAGCAAACCCTGGAAAGAAAAAAAGTACGGGGGAAAGCCCGGAGGAGAGACGGTTGTTAGGTAGAAATGGAAGGGACATTTTATGTTTCTTCTTTCATTTTTCTATCACGCCCATGCATGCGCGTACCCTGTGCAAGTCTCTCAACGGATTTCGGAATCTGATCTCTGAAGAGATACGCCTGCTTTTCTGAAAGGCTGCAAGCAAGCAAATTCACTCCACGCTTGTACACACATGTTTGTGTTGTCGTACAAGAAAACAAATGTACGAGCAGAACATCAGCGACACACACACACACACACACACACACACGCGCGCGCGCGCGCGAGAGAGAGAGAGAGAGAGAGAGCGAGAGAGCGAGAGAGAGAGAGAGAGAGAGAGAGAGAGAGAGAGATCTGAAACTAAGTACATAAGACGACCTTGGCCAGCACAAAGAGAAGAGCTGGACATGTGCTCACACAGACGTAATCTGGCAGACAGTCCCGCAAGCGCACAAGTGGAAACCAGAAGCAAGCCTTCCTTTCAAGGAGAACCGACTTCATCCACTTCTTCTTCTCTTTGGTCCATGCATGCGCTTCTACAAGAATACCAAGCAGTAGGATCTATCGAGCTGTCAAGCGTTGTCATCAAGCCGGACGAGCTGACCAGAAGAAAGCAAGACGCCCTGCCTTTTTGTTGATGCGACGTGACTCTATTCTTCTGTTCACAAGGCGGCTGCAGAGGAGCCGAAAATGGGAAGGAGGACAGATGCAAATTTAGCACGAAAGAAAGAGAGAGAGAAGAAAGCTGAACCTCTTGCCGGCCAGTCCGGCATCATTCAGCTTGCCTGTACAAGGCTCTTTCTGGTCCAGATATACAGAGAGAAAATTGACTAAGCAACGACCAACGGTCACCACCAACCAACCAAGCAACGAAGTACGCAACCACCCTACCCCCCGACCAACCAACCAACCGTGCAGCCGAGCTCGTCTCCCGTCTCCACAGTGCCTCCTCCCTCCTCAGGTCTCCGGACGCTGCAGGCCGAACGGACGTGAGAGAATCAAAGAGCACGTGGGTGCACGTACAGACTCTATACGGACGCTGTCTGGATTCCACCTGTATATGAAACAATTCTCATATCAGTTGCCAAATCAAACACTCAGCTATCCCATTGGAAGACAGACAGATGAGATGCGTGCACAGGGAGGGTCTTTTTGTTTTTCTTCGTTTGGTTCCTTCTTCTTTCCTGTCCTCTCATCTCCCCTGCAACCCCCGAGATAGTACCTCTCGCTTGTTCCTTTCTCGAGTGGACCGAAACTCTTCTTTGCACTGGGCAGCGGCCTTTTCTGGGATCCAAAGCGGCAATCCGGAAGGGGTTGGAGCGCCCCGACGGCACGCACCAACAACATGGAAACATGCAGACCCACCTGCGTGGAGAGCGCTGAACTGTTCTGCCCGTGCGAGCGCTCCAGGTCCCTCCAAGACCTCCACATTGGAGGCTTCTGCCCTTGCCGCCTCCTTCTCCCACCCCCTACACTCCCTCAAAGCAGCCAGGTACTCATCCAGGCAGAGAGGCTCCCCGAAGCGGTCGAGGGGCCATTTGACTGCATGCACATACGCAGAATTAAGAGAAAGGGAAGAGGGAAGGAAGGAAGGAAATGAATCTGAACGGGTTATGGAAACCATCCGCCACAAGAACAGGTAACGAGGACGCAAGTTGCCATCGATCTGAGACCAGCTGGCTGCGGGGATCTCCTAGAAAAGGGACGGATGAAGAGCAACCAAAACGGCCTTTCGGCTCTCCAGTTTGAGACAGTCATTCGTCAGTAATTCTCCAATGGTTAAACAATTCCGTGGAATCATCAAGAATCTTCGTTGCGTGTATTTCTTGAAAGATTTTCCCAGGTGTCGTGGCCATAAATAACTGAGAGACTGACTGATCTCTCGAGAGACCGAGCTAGAGACTGACAGACTGACAGGTAAGTGTGCGGAGGCGGTCGAGGAATACATTCTCAGTGATTGCGTTCTCGTCTGTCTGGAACAACCGGAACCACCGAGCATGAGGGTGCTTCCCGTCGGGCCACTCAGAGAAGGGCGTGATGCCCTGGGAGTAGGGCTCGAACTTTCCTGCGGGGGGAAGGGGGGGAAAGGAACTCTCTTGCTGGCACTTAAGGGGTTCGGCCAAGCTTTGGACAGAAGAAGAGACGAGAGGAGAAAGGGACAAAGGAAGGAAAAGTACTGTCCCGAGGAGGAGAGAGAAGAGCAGATAGGCAAGAAGGGAGTGTATGGAGACAGATAAAAGAGGAAGAAGAATGGAGCATACAGGCAGCTCAGTGTGAGGGTACCGAAGCGCATCATCCTAATGAATGCATGCACATGCCGTTCGTCAACTGACCTCTGAGGTCGTCGCTTGTGGCTTCTCCTCTGATCAGTTTGATCGAGGGGATTCTGTTCTCGTGTTCTGCCTGCTCACACATGTACACAAATACACACACACACACACACACACACACACACAACATATATATATATATATATATATATGCTTTGGTGGATGTGCGCGCTCGCCAATTTCGACGGAAGAGAGGCCATCATAAAGTGACGAGGACATCTTCGCCGCTGAGTACTGCCCCCCGCAAGAAATGCTAGACCTAAAAGACCCGAGAAGGTTGAAAAAACGAGAGATTGCGCACTCCTTCTCCTCCATCCTTCTGAAGGAAAATACGAGATGAATCAACACATCTTGCTGTATCTGTCGATCTGTCCGTCCGTCTACCTGCCATTTACGTCATCGAACGTCCCTTTCAGATGGAGAAGAGTGGCAGACAAAGGTATTCGTTGGTGAGTTGACGACGAATCGATCACGCAGACCAGTCTTTCTCCGTCTACCCACCAATCTTCCGAAGACGTTGATGAGGTCTGTGGTCGGAACCTTAGAAGGAGCAAAGCACTCGCAACGAGGTCCACTCAACAGGAGGAGAAGGATTGGAACAGCTCTGCCAGACAAGAGGAACTCCATCATGCGTGCGACTATGTGCGCGTACAGTTAGTCAGAAGACCAGTGACGCACTTGACAGATGGAGACGCAACATTGACCAGCTGTTTGCAACATCATGGCAACAGATGCATGTATGGGGTGGTTTATAGAGCATGTCAGCAACAACCTTCTTTTATCAAAAGTCTCTTTCAATCCAATGGTGAATGATCCCGTGCAGCACTCGTCCATTCCAATTAATGCATCCACCACCGAAGAACCGAAGATTCGACGAAGAACTATAATATCCAGTTGGGGGTCCATCCGTACAATAGGAGGCAAACGCGCTCGCGCGAGCACCCCGGACGGCCATCCCTGCCAAGCTCCTCCATC
>JAHBMJ010000180.1:0-54812 GCA_018398765.1 Chromera velia | reverse complement strand
CTGAACGTTCTGCACGATCTGGTCGCTTCCAGAGCTCCGAGGCACAACAGAACGAAGAGGCAGCAGTGTGGAAAACTGTTGGAAGGGTCTACAGGCACCTTTGACGAGAAGGAGTGGGCCAACTGTGGTAGAAAGCAATGAGTTCTACAAGTTTTGTCGTGAATTCGAAAGCCGTGGCCTCCGGCCAGATTCGCGGGACATGCCTGTGGCCCCGGAGAGTTCACGAAATCCTTTTCGGTTTCAAACCGGGCGATCGAGGCAGAATCTCGAGATCTGAAGTATTTCACGGATTTCCTCTCGAGGAGGGCTTTCCAACGGTACCGGTTTCGTCGGCTGACTCTGCGCCGTTCGGGCTAGAAAAATAGCGCAAGTTGCTCAAACCGAGGTTACGGATAGTGTAGTCGCCTGGCTCGCGGTCGTGGGTTACCTTACACACTGGCGGGCCTGACCCCGGCGGACGCGAGGGCGCGCCGCCTCGGAGGGGGGTCGGCCGCGCTGGTTTGGGTCTCCTGAAGGAGTAGTGGGCCGCGCACGCATCCAACACAATGGTTCTAATTGTCTTCTGGAACACCTCTTCGGGTCTGTCTTTACCGATCTCGGGTGCTGCGAGTCATGGGAGCCTACGAGTCGGTCCATGAGTTTTGACCCTTTTATCAGACGTCAAATTCAGTGATCAAACCGTTCCAGAGATTATCTTTCCTGCCTGACGACGGTCAGACTGGAGCACAACGATTTTGCGGACGCGCTGAAAGATCCTCTCGTCAGTGAGCAGTGACTGACTCCAGGTTCCGACCGGCTCTTTCGAAGGAGAAGAAGATGGTACAGCTTCTGTGCTGCAATTTGCCGGAACAGGCTCTTTCGTTCACGAATAAGGTGCGCGCGTCGGTGTGCTGTTGTCAAGTGCGTGGACGGGGAGACGGGGTTCTGTATCCACTCCTTCAACTGACCTGCGCTTCGCCACTCCAACTATGTGTATGTGTGCAGGCTTACGTGAACCCAAACACGCTGCGTGTCCTGACAGGCAAAGATGGTGTCCGTATGATACGATGCACCGTGGGCTCTCTGATCCTGAATTTGGAGTGAGTAAGTAAGTGCGTCTTAACTTGGGTTCTTGTGGATGAGTCGGGTCTGGCCTGTTCGTGTCTCTCCAGCGTGCTCTTTCTCTCCGTGGCTGTGTTCACCTTTTCTCTTCCTCACTAACCACAGGCTTCCATGGACTCTTTCATTGGACTTCCCTCAGCAACTCAGGGATGTCAGAGGCGAGCCTCATCTCACCCGCACCCGTCCTCATGCCACTGGAGGGTGCACCCCCCCCCCCTCTGAAATTGATCCCTCGTCCTCTGTCCCTGCTGTGCAGAGGCGACAAAAGAATAGAGGAGGGCCAAATCGGACTGAACAAATTCCATAGAACGCACCTCAGGGCCCAGACAAAAGCTCCAGTCCATGTAGAAGGTGGGAAATCAGAACTGATTGATTTTTTCCCCGTCCTTTGCTTTCACTCCTTATAACTACTGCCGCTCTTCCTTCCGCTCCTCTGCTTTCCTGTAGACTCCTTCCCCTCCCTTCATCTTCTTTTGGATTCTTTTTTTCTTGTCAGACCGGGAACCAGAGTCATCCCTTTTGCGACACCCGTGCGTTCGTTTGAACAACCCGTCTTGGCCACAAAGCATTGCCTCAGTGCACATTCCTCCTTCAGCAAACCACCTCGGGCCGCACCCTGCTCTTCTTCTTCGGTCTGTGATCATTCGAACCCTACTGTCTGTGTGTATTCAAAATACATGCAACTTGCAATGTCCATGCAATGAGAGAAAACTTGATGGATGAATATGAAAGACGATGGAAGTAACTGAGTAAGAAGAGCTTGTCGTTTCCGACAGTCAAATCAGCCGTCGAGCCTCTGCCCAAAATACACCTTTCTTCTCCCGCCCGCTGTTCACTCCTCTGTCCTCTCAGTGTACAAACCTGCCGCTGGTCAGAACATCCAATGTGGGCTGTTGGAGGTGGAGGTGGACACGCACTTCAAAAGTCAGTCAGTCAGTCAGTCTGTGCGTGTGTGAGATGGGAGAGCAGTGGGGCGACGTGGGGAATCTTTCCATGCTCTCCCTCCCGATTCATGGCGATTCTCTCTCTCTCTCTTCCTGTCCTCATTCTCTTTCTTTGCCGTGTTCCTTCGTGCCTCCCTCCCTCACTTCCATTTCTGATGTCTGCCCTCTCTTCTTTTCTTCTCTTCTCTCTCTTTGGTGGCTGCAGATGAACAGGCTTCGTTCACCGATGAGGACCTGGAAAAGGAATTCAAGGCGATCTTCACAGGACACGTGCGTTCGGACTCATTTCATTTGCTTGACTTCCATTTGACGGCAGGCGGACTGAAGAACTCGCGGGGCTTTGCAAAGAGAATGAAATACATACACGCACAAACTTTTTTTTCGCGCAGAAAGAAACGAGGGAAGAAAATTGCCCGATGCAGAGCGGTCGTCTCTCTCTCTCTCTCTCCTTCCTTCCCCAAGAAAAGAACGGAAAGAAGGGATGTCCCGTTGACCTCTCATCGTGTCCCTTCATTTGCATTTTCCCACCCTCCTTTCGCCCCGTTTCTTCCAGTTTTCTGGCGTATGTATACGCTTTATGAGTTTCACCTCATTCTTTCAAACAAAGAGATAAGATAGTGCGATTGATTTCTTGCCGTCCGCCCTTGTCAGCTCCCTTCTACCCTCTTCATTTCTTGACTCTTTGGTCGTTCCTTTGTTGACTTTCTTTGTTGCAGGTGATCACGCAAGGGCAAGAGATGGCTGCTGACTGGGAAGGGACGATTATCATTTTGAGGTCTGCTCTCTCTCTCTCTCTCTCTCTCTCTCTGTGTGTGTGTGTGTGTGTGTATGTGTGTGTGTGTGTGTGTTGCATTTGCATAATGGAGTGAGGCGGGATAAGACGCAGAGATGTCGGTGGAATGAAAGCTGGAGTGTTCTTGGAGGAATTGAGTGTCTGTCGTTGAAGAGAGCGTGACCTCAATTGACATCTGTCTCGCGTTTGAGTTGTGTTCTGTCAGAGATTCCTCGGGCTTCTGATCTTCCTTCCTTTGGCTGGCTTTCCTCGACTGCTGTTCTTGATGGATGTAAATGAGACACGCTGAAGGACTCTTTCGTTTTCAGCCCGAACATCTTGGTGATATGGTCTCTTTGCTCTCCCTCGATCTTCGCACAGGGCAAAGAATATCCAAGCACTCGATCTAGGAGCCAAGGGGGGGGAACCAGGTCAGTCAGTCAGTCAGTCACTTAGCGGTAACTCGTGGATCATTAAGCAAGTCAGCCAGCAAGCAATTTGTCCACAGAACCAGAAAACAAAAGAGGAAGGCAGGAGCAGGAGGAGTTGAGAAGTCAATTAAGTAATCGAGCAGCGAAACAGACAGAGTGAGCAAATCGGAAAGGGATAGAGAGATGTCCACATTCTCCCTTCAATTCATTTTCTATTTCCAGGAGTGTCTCAACATCCTCTCAAGCCCTTCCTTTCCTCAGTGAAGAAATCTGCGTGCCCGTGTTCCCTTTTGTTTCCTGTCTCTCCATTTCCCTCTTTTCTTTCAACCGTTTCCATGCAGAGAAGCGGGCAAAAAAGAAAGCACCGACACCGATGGACTTCGGCTTCCTCTCCAACGAGACTGAGGTCAGCGGACAGTCAGACAGACACACGGAGAAACACAGGTACAGCGCCCGCAGGATCATTTGAAACAGAGTGGGGCAGACAAATGGATAGGACAAAGCTCCGTCTTGTTCATTTCCCGTGCTAACGAGAAAAGAAAAGGAAAAATGACTCATCATGTGTGGGCAGACTTTCCCCCTCCCGTTATTGGCCATGATGCCCCGTTTGTTCCTGCTTGCACTGGACAGACCTTCGTTTCCTTCGTGTGTGTGGTAATGTTCTGCTCAAACGTAGACCGGAGACTTTTAAAGCCTTCAGCAGGACAGCGGACTGTGAGGAAACTCCTGTGTTGCGCCTTCCCCCTTCGGCATCTGATCCCCCCCGCTGTGCCATAAAATCTCTCGGCTATTGATCATCCCTGTGCGTTCTGTCTGCTGTCTGTGTAACTTTCTTTCTTTGTTTGATTGATTGATTGATTGTTTGTGTGTGTTTCTTTGTCCGTTGCTTCAGTATTCGTTCACGTCGGTTGACGATTCCAGGGTGTCGATCCAAACAAAAAAGGCAGTGCAGAGAACCATTTTCAGGTCTGTCTGTTCAGGAAGAGAAAATGGGAGAGGGAGCGAGACAGAGAGGAGAAGGCGGGGGTAGTTGGGCAGAGGAGACCGATGAATGAGGCTTTTGATGCAACACCGCCCCCTCTCCAATTCCGTGTGTGTTGGGGGGAGGGGGGCTGTGTGCAACTGTTTGTCTGTCTGGGTTAGAAGGGTATGGCCAAAACAGCGCTGTTGCGAAATCCGGAAATGGAATTGAGTGTGTATGAAAACGTGAAATGACATGCAAAGAAATCATACCGTCTGTCTCTCTGTCTGACTGCCTGACTGCAGACCCGATTTTGACTTCTCCGCCCTCGGCATCGGGGGGCTTGACAAGGAATTTGCTGACATCTTCAGGAGAGCCTTCGCTTCCAGAATTTTTCCGTCGGTAGTGCAGGTGCGTGTAGGGCTTCTTTGTCTCCATTCCTTCTTGTCTTTTCTTTCTCTCTGCCTCATTTTCGTTTGGCGTTTTGTCTCTTCCTCTCTCTGGCTCATTTGTCCCTATCCCTATTGGTGTCCCGCGCCGTGTACCTCTCTTCCACGCAAACAAACTCTCAACTCTTTCTTCTTCTTCTTCTTCTTCAGGAGCTTGGAATCAACCATGTGCGTGGTATGCTTCTCTTTGGACCCCCAGGAACCGGAAAGACACTCATAGCTCGGTCAGACTCTCTGTCTTGTTGGCCCCCCTGCTTTCTGCTTTTTTATCTGCCTGCATGTCGACCTGTGTGAATCCCACACTGTGAGTCTGTATGTACGCTCTCACGCAGACCGGTTGCCTGACACGCACTGATTCCGGTTAATCTCTCCTCACTAACTGTCGCTCTCCCTCTCTGTGCCTCTCTTTTCATTCAGGCAAATCGGGAAGATGCTGAAGGCTCGGGAACCAAAAATTGTGAACGGACCTGAGGTGCTAAACAAGTCAGCAGAGGGCAGGGAAAGGTTTTCTTTTTCTTCTTTATGAGACAGCGACTGAATGAATGCGCTTCTCTGGTCGGTTGCCTCTTTATTCCTGTTATCTTTCTTTGCGCCCCTTGCATGGTCTTCTTTCTGGTCAGTGATCTGATGGAAGCACTTCTCCCCCTCTCTCTGGCCATCTGGATGCTTTCAATTTGCATGTGTCCCAATATTTATCAGTATATCTATGTACGAAATTGGCGTTGCAGGTACGTCGGTCAGGCAGAAGAGAACATTCGAAACCTTTTCAAAGAAGCGGAAGACGAACAGAAAAAGGTCAGATTTGAGGGAAGGCTGCAGGAGGGAATTGGGGGGGAGTAGTGTGAAAACCAGGGCGAGGCCACCGAGAGAAAGAAATTTGAACAGGAACTCTTCCGGTTTGTTGTCCTTTGTGCAGCTTCATGATGGAATGAGTGGATTGAGATGCTCTCAGTGATTGTTTGTTTGGTTGCTTGGATGTGTTGCAGAGTGGAGCCAACAGCGCTCTGCACATCATCATTTTCGATGAAATGGACGCGATCTGCAAACAAAGAGGCAGTGGTGTGCATGCGGTCGGTACGTTGAGATCAGATCAGATCAGATTTTTCTTCTCTCTCTCAGACCAGCTTCTTTCTTTCCCTCTTCCTCTTTGCGGCATTCGCTTCGTCTGCGTCTGGCCGTTGCACATGGAATTCTTCTCTTGCTTACTCGCGCCCTCAACGTCCAGCTTTCTCTTTCCTAGCCATCTTCTTGTGTCGCTTTCTGTTTTGTGGCCTCAGCTCGCCCCCAATTCATCTCGTTTGGACTTTCTCCTCCTTCGTCCCTCTGTTGTCTTTTCTTGTCTTCCTCATATGAACGAACGAACAGGGAACGGGGGACTCTATTGTCAATCAGCTGCTCTCCAAAATAGACGGTGTCGAGGCACTAAATAATATCCTGGTCAGTCAAGAAGGAGTATAATACAAAGTCTCAAACAGAAACTTGCAGCACGTTTTTGAGGAAGAATAGGGCGAAAGTACCAAGAGTTTGTCCACTCCGTTTTCGCTTTTTTTCCTTTTTGTTCTTCTCCCTCCCTCTCCATCCTTCCACCGACGAATTCTGTCGTCATAGACCGAGACTGCAAACACAACCCCTCTCTCTCTCTCTCTCTGTGTGTGTGTGTGTGTGTGTGTGTGTGCGTCCTCTCAGCTGATCGGCATGACAAATCGCATGGACCTGATCGACGAGGCCCTCCTTCGTCCTGGTCGTTTGGAGGTCCACGTAGAGGTCGGACTTCCAGACGAGGAAGGGAGGGTCCAGATTTTGAACATTCACACGAGGAAAATGAGGGACTCGGGGAGGATGGACGAGGATGTGTCGATTCCGACTTTGGCGGCCAGAACGAAAAACTTCTCGGGGGCAGAGATCGAGGGTCTCGTGCGGTCTGCAGCCTCACACGCGTTCAACAAGGGTGTGAACGTGAGGGATCTAGGCAAGCCCTCAGGTCCGTCGTTTGGTGGTGTTGGTGATGTCTGTCTGTGGTTTGTTTTTTGGAGGGGGGGGCATGTTGCGCATCGACTTTGCAGAAAGCACCACGGAAGAAAACCATATTTTTTGCTCCTTGCTCTAAATCCTATGTTCTGAGACTTTCGTGTTTTTACTCTATTGAAAAAACAGCGATTGTTCCTCAATCAGTCCTTTGCTTTCTCGCTCCAAAAAACCGTAAGAGTACCCACAATTATTTGTATGCCCCCCGTAACCTCCTTCTCAATTCCCCTAGTTTCCTCTCGACTTCGTTTTTTCCCCCCCTCCACTCTCACTCTTCCAAGCCATTCGAAATGTAACACTTTAGAAATGTCTCGGTGTGCGGGCACTATGAAGCAAGCATTAAAAAACCATGTCTTGTACAGTGGCAGCTGTGTCACGACTGCCTCTGTGCCTCTTCTCCTACAGACATCTCCCAATTGAAGATCGGCATGGCTGAGTTCGAACTCGCACTCGAGGAGGTGAAGCCCGCTTTCGGGGTCCAAGAGGAAACCATCGAGGCCGCCATGCCGTGGGGCATCATTCCTTTCTCTGATGACTTCATGAAGACCAAACATACACTCCTGACACTAGTCAACCAGGTCACTTCTTTTCCTTATCCTTTGGTTCTTTCTACTACTAGGTGACTTCTTGCCGATAGCCGGAAGGGAAGAGGGGAGAGAGGCGCAGAGCTGTCATCCATTGGTTCGTTTTCTCTTTCTCTTTCTGTGCCCGCGATGACCCTGCTGCGTCTGTGAGTCATGTGAAGGTGCGTGGAGTGGCCCCGGTGGTGACTTCGAAGTTCTCCGTGTCCTGGCATGCTGCTCCGCCTTGTTGTCTGAAAGGCACCGAGTCTGACTCTGACATTGTCTCCGTGCCCATTTCTTCCTTGTGCAGGTAAAGAATTCCGAGAGCACGCGCACTCTCTCGGTCCTATTGGAGGGCGCACATGGCAGCGGGAAGAGCGCTCTGGCTGCCCATATCGCGAAGACCGCATCATTCCCATTCGTCAAAATCATTTCGCCAGATAAGTCAGTAGAGGAGCGGCAAGGGAATCAGAAAATGGCAGCGCAGCCGGGGATTAAGAGAATTGGGGGGGACTTGTACAGAAGAACATCCATCAAGTCACCGTCGGATCACAGGAAAAAGGAAAGCAAATCAAAAAATAAAACAACAGTCACAACTTCGGCTTTCTTCTGTGCCCTCAGAATTTTTTTTCTTCTTCTTCTTTTTGGATTGTCATCGCAAGAAACACCGACGAACGTTCATGAAGACAGCTTTTTCTGCAAGAGGCGGAGAGGCAGGCAGGAACCTCTGCGGGGAGAGAGTCGGATGCAAATGGGGAAAGCGTGACCGCCAATGCATGTAATCCCTCCGATATCTGCCGCTGTGTGTGCGCGTGCGCTCTTCAAAAAAATCTCTCTCGGGGTGTGGACGTCTTTGTGTTCGCATCTTACTTGCTGTATCCAGTACATGGAAGAAAGTCTCTGCACATGTTCTGTGTTTCCTTACAGATTCGTGAACTACTCGGAAATGGCGAAAGTTTCTTCAATTGCGAAAACCTTCGATGACGCGTACAAGAGCCAGCTCTCACTAAGTCAGTGGGTGAATGGGTGGGCTGGAGGCTCTCTTCTTCAGAGATCCTCGATAGGCAAGCGAATAGAAAGAAAGAAAGGAAAGAAGAGTTCCTATGATGTTCATGGGCAGGAGTTGGTTGAACGCATGGAATGACAAGATCGAAGCAGCACATCCAAAGGACAGCCCCGCGCGTGTGTTTGTGTGGGTCGGTGGGTGTGTCACTTCTCTCCCTCCCCGTCTTTGTGCCTGTGTGCGCACAGTTGTGCTCGACGACATCGAGCGTCTCCTCGAGTTCACTCGGGTGGGCCTGAGGTTTTCCAACCACATTCTGCAGGCGCTCATCGTCTTGGCAAAGAAGGCACCCCCCCCCGGTCGGTCGGTCGGTCGGTCGGTAGGCTGGTTCCTGGGTGGTATTTCAAGGCTATGAGGAATCGAAAAAAGGAACATGTCAATGTCCATTCCTCCTCTGTCAGATTCTCCATTTCTCTGCCCTTTGTCTTTGTTTGTTCTTCCATACTCGTGTGTGTTCTTTTGTGTTTCAGGTCGGAGACTTTTGGTGGTGGGCACAACTTCAGAGAGACCTTTCCTCCAAGAGGCTGGGGGGGCGGCTGCGTTTAACGTGCACCTCTCAGTGCCCCTTGTTGAAGGAGAGGATGACGTGAAGGCAATCCTCACCCACAGACAAAGAGAAAGACATGACTTTCCTGAAGAACAGATTCAAATGGTAAGGAAAGGGAGGAAGGGACGGCGTGCGGTTGCTGCATGCCCTTTTGGGGGGACGTGGACCTTCTTCCAGTGGCCCTTCGCATGTCTTTGCATTCCAGTTCGCAATGCTCTCACCCTCTGAGCTGAGATGGGATGGGATGAGGCGGAAAGAGAATTTTAGAATTTTCAAAGAAGAGCGAACAGAGATTGATATCGGGGAACAGCCTGCCATAGGAAGGGAAGACGCGCACACACTAATACACACACACTCACACACACACACGCACGCACATGCACATGCACATTCGAGGCATCGACAGACAGAAGGAGGTAGCTGGCCTCCGTGTATGAAGGATCTCTCCTGTTTCTTTCCTTTTCCTTCCCTTTCTATGTTTTTGTGTATTTGTGTCCCTATTCCGTTTCGGCGTTTATTTGGACGTGCTACCTGCCTTTCTTGTTCTTCCCGCCTCTGTCGGTCATTGTTTTCGTCCTACTACCTTTTGTCTGCAGGTTGCGAAGGCGTTGCTGGAACCTTTGGGCATCAAACACCTGCTGCAGACGTGCGAGATGGCAGCGGAAGTGTGCAGACCGGGTGGGTTTGTCGGTTGGTTGGACGGTGATGGGTGGAAGGGGATTGCATCCTTGCTGTGTGAAGATTCCTTCCCTTCTTCCTTCCTCATTATCTTTTTTCCTTCTTTGCTTCAGCCCTTCTTCCCTTCCTTCATTCCATTTTTTCTTCCTTCCTTTGCTTGTCGTCTCCTTTCTTTCTCTGCTTCTTTCTCGGTGTCCGCTTCTCATGCGTTGGAGAGCTCCTGCAAATCAGTAATCCACATTGTGTTTATCTTTCTGCGTGTGAGACCCTACAATGTGTTCCGTTTTCTTTCTGAATGGATTAATGCAGGCACAATTACGTGCGACGCGTTTCTTGACTGCCTTCGAGACTGCGGTCATCAATAAAACACATGAGATGCACGAACATGTTGCGGATTGAGAAAAAAAAAATGTTCTCCTGCATCTGGTTCCGTTCTTTTAAAAAATGCTAGAAAAATAATTTTTTCCCCATCATATTCGAGCTTTAGCTTAAATTCTTGTAGGTCATTGTTGCCAATGGCCCGGGGATAGAAGTTCAAAGGTATGTAATAGCTAAAACTTTATATGCCATAATATATGCTGTACGTCAAACTTTGAAGGTTTTATATGAGCAGCTTAGGCTTACTATAGGTGGCTAGATAGGTGGCTTACTGAGTCAGTGACTTTTTTTTTTTTTTTTGTATATAGAGTCTTAAAGTTTGTTCCTAGTGTCTGGCCTATACGTCTTTCATCTCTTCCTTCTGTCCTGGTTACTGCTCTCGCTACTAGCTCTCTCTCTCATGCGACCTCATACTTGATGCTCCTCCATCCGAATGCCTTCTTCGGCATTTGCTAAGTACTTCCTACCCCTCAGTCATAACCAGTGCACTGCCTACTCCTCCTTCCTCCCAGCCCTCCCCTTGCATTCCTCTGGTCCCCTGAATACACGCGCTTGCCGCTTTCAGGTGGGCAATCTGCAGTCGGGCTCGGATCCGGCCGCATGTCTTGCTCACATGTTGCCCCCATTTCTCACTCAATCGCTCTGCCACCCTCTTCAAGAACATCTTTGCCTCCCCTTCCATCGTCCCATCGACCGCACTCACGAGTGGAGTAACTATATATATACGCTTCCTACATATTTAACCGTCTATATATAATTTGAATTATTTAATTATATTTAATTTACCGATATAATTCAGTAATTTTAGTAACTATACTTTAATTTTATTTAAATTATTCTGTACTATAATTTATTCTAGAATATATCATCTGAATTTGAATTGAATTGAATTGAGATGAATGTGTTAGAACATATGCTAGAATATATGTGCACTGCATATATACAATTTACTAGATAATTTAAGGCACTTTGGGGGGGGAAACTAAGTGATAACTGATTAATGGTGCCCTAGAGCACTGTTGCTGTTTTGTCTTATACTAGACTTATAGAGAACTGCATTTAAGATCGGTTCCTAACATGTCCGCCTCACTCTTAACCTTCCATCCGTCTACCGAAGAATAATTAATTAGGACTATCGGCAGACATACATGACTCATAATATGAGATAAAAATTAAGGAGAAAGACGCCAAATTTAGAGAAATGCCACTAAGAATACCACTGACAGCTCTTGTTTACAATGATCGTCATTGATTGTCAATACACAATGCACAAGTGTTGTTTAGAAGAAGAAAAAAAAGAAAAAAGAAATTAAAAATCAATTTTAGGCAATTACTTTTTTATTTTTTTTTTGATATGGGGAGCCTAGTGATGCGCATGCAAGCTCCGACGCATCCCGGCAGTGACTTATGCGATAATGGACCCTATTTGGCGCTCTCAGATGGTAAAAAAATTAAAAACACTTTGTATAGTAAAATTAAGCCTATATATAGCATAGTTATGACTTTTCTAACACTTTTAAAGGTTTTTTACATGTTCTACCTTGTTTAAAAGATTATATATTTGCGTTAAAAAAACTTTAATAAGGCTAGTAATAAGGCTTCCTAACTATGGGTGCAACACAGACGGGGGCACTGCCAGGAGTGCAGGGGGAGTTCCTTCGATTGCCAGTGCCTGAGACTGGCAATGTACAGGATCAACAGATGGAAGACAACAATGCAGACGATAAAGACAATGCACAGCTTGTGTCTCGTGGTATTGTGGGGTTAATGGCGACAGACAATATGCTTAACGGGGCACTGCATGGTAGACGGAGAGATCTGGGGGGGTAGGTGGGGGTGCCGGGTGGTTCAGCGGGCGGCGGCGGGGCCTCAGCATCAGTACGGGGGCTACGCGTGCAATTTCGAAGGCTCACTAGATCTAAGCATACAATTCTGTACGTTAAATGCTTGACAGATGCTAGCGTTTTCATGGAAACATCCCTAGCTAGACTACATTTTTATCTTATGATGATTCCCACCTCCATGATGCTTATGTTGCCCCCATAGTTAGGAGACCTTTTTAAAGCTTTTTTAAGGCAAATATATAATCTTCTAAACAAGCTAGAACATGTAAAAAACCTTTAAAAGTGTTAGAAAAGTCATAACTATGCTATATATAGGCTTAATTTTGCTATACAAAGTGTTTTTAATTTTTTTGCCATCTGAGAGCCCCTTACATAGGCGAAATAGGGTCCATTATCACATAGGTCACTGCCGGGATGCGGAGTCGCTGCCAGTACACCTACGGTGACAGAGTTAAAAAAAAAGCATCCAGAGTAATTTCAATAAACTAATTTGGTGAATGTAATTTATCGAATTAAACCCTAGATTAAACTTAGACTTAACCATTAATATAGGAACAAAACTGCGTTAAGTATTGCCATAAAACGCTAGAAGCCGGCCTCGCAATTATTATTAATAGGCTCATGGCGATCATTGACGTATGATGATGATGAGAAGTCCAGATTTTTTGATGATGAATTTCATATCTTAAAAATAGGAACTAGTTTCATTCTATCAATTGTCAGTCACAGTCAGTATAAAATTTTGAGTCTGCCTGCAGCCTGCAGTGGCCCTGCCCAAACACTAGCACAAACAATCGACTCTGCCCAAACAATCAAAACTGATGGAGAGAGATATACACGAGAAAAGCTCAACGGATAGAGAGCGAATTATACACCAAAAGCCGACAAGAATTCTCTCAGCGAAAAAAGACTCATGCAGTTGGATGGAAAAGCGGCGAGGAAGTACAGCCCCGCCTCTTTGTACATTCGTTCCATCAAAAGAACCTCAGGGAGAAACACTGCAAAAAAGTGAAAACTGGCATGCACGAAAAGACATGATTCCCCCCTTTACTTTCTCGTGTACGCAATCAGATATTCCGGATAGATGCGATCGCTGTGAAACTGCACGAATTCTCGGAAACGAGCCACGCGACAGTCGCTTCCTGCCTCTGCAATCAGACTGTGAAACTCTGTGGGCGGGTCTGAGCCGGGAATGACTGTCAATTCATGCTTTGAGCCAGCATTCGAAAAG
Source organism: Chromera velia (assembly GCA_018398765.1). Classification (NCBI taxonomy): domain Eukaryota; family Chromeraceae; genus Chromera; species Chromera velia. The sequence continues at coordinate 41,825 of JAHBMJ010000180.1, read as the reverse complement.
ATCTCTTTCCCCCTTGTGCTCTCATCCCCGTGGCTGCTCGTGGAACCATCTCGAGTGAACTGTGGCAGTCCCAACACGACTCTACAGACGAAGAGATAGAACAACTCTCCCGGAGGCCGGGACGCCCCCGCGCCTTCGCAGAGAAGTTTGCCTAGTTCGCCATCGTGTCGAGATGCACTCACGTACTGATCGCACTTTGTCGCATCTTCTGCAAAATACGTACCGCGTCCGAAAAGCCCCTCACTGTACCTCTCGTTCAATCCCCCCGACAGAATTGCCGTGACCAGGTTGGCCTTCGTTCCATGGAGAAGCCGCACTTCTCCTGCCTCGCCCTCAAAACAGTCTCCGGGGAGCTTTTCTGTGGCGGCCTTCAACACCGTGCTGATGTTCGGACTCTTCGTCAACAGGACGGATCCCACCCCTTCCTGATCTCGGAGGTCATTCAAAAAGGCACACACCTGCCCTCTCTCCACACAAAACTTTGCCCACAGGACGGGGTGCTCAATGCGCCATGCTGCTGCTACCTCCAGACTGCGGTGTTGAGGCACGGCTGATCTGTCTCTACCTGCGAGGTTCTCTAGACTGATGGCCAGACATCCCTGCAGAGCCTCTCTCTCTGAATCGGAAACGGGAATCATCCGACGGACCGTCTTTTCGTCAGTCTGCAACGTCCAGTGGGAGGGAATGGAGGCGGAGAGGGGGGCAGCCGAACGTGCCAGACGGACCGAAACAAGAGCGACAGGAAGCGTTTGAGCACTGTCGAGAGGGATGATAAACCTTCCCTTTCCTCCCTCGGCTGCGACTTCCAGAGAGTCAAAGGGGGGAGGAGGAGGGGGAGAGGGAGGCGGAGGGGGCTGAATCGGATTTTTTTGGTCAACTCTCGATGCACCATGTGAAATCAAATTTTGGAATGTAACTAGAGAGCGACCCCCTTCCCCTTCGTTGTTGACAAACGGTCCGAGCTTGCCCGGAAGAATATCAAAGATGACTGCATGAAAAAGACGGTCCGACGTGCTGCCCTCCCCACGCGCCGCTGTGACTGCTGCAGAGACTGTTTCTGAAACTGTGGAGACGAGCAATGACAGCGGTACAGTGGAGGCCTCTCCACTTCCCTTCTCCAATCTCGCACCAGTTGGTGACAAGACAAGAAGGCGGCGGCCCATCGCGGCAGCAGCCTTCAACCCCCCCCTAGCAATGGTTTGTCCTTCCTCCGTGACAGCATCTGAGCCTTTTCCTCCTGCTGATACAGAGACGGGAAGGGGGAGCAGAGACGGCAAGGGCTGTGGGTGCGCATCTTTCCTCTGCGTCAATATCTGCACCTTCTTTCGCAGCCACGCCGCCCGGGCCTTGTGGTCTGTAATTTTCTGGGCTGAGGCGAGCGACACAGTGATGCCGGCTGCCGTGGGTTGGATGAGAGAACGGACGGTGTTCTCTAGAGGCCTCCAATCATGAGAGGAGGGCGACACGGTGGAGAGGGAAAATCCTTCCTCTCTGTGGAGCCTCCAAATCTCCTCGACCTCTTTCTTTGCCTCCTCGGCCTCCCTCTCCCTCTCCTTCCTTGCCTCTTCCTCGGCAATTTTCTGTCTCTCCCTTTCCAGCCTAATGCACTCAGGACAATCCTCACGAGAAATGCACGGTGCATTACATTCTCTGTGCATGCATGTCCACAGACTTCCACCTTCTTTGTGCAGGGCTGAAGGCAGACGGGCGGCTCTTTTGCTGAGCAGACTTTCATCACCTTGTGACTTCCCTTGATACAAAGACAATCGACCAACTTTTTGCATTTCACGCTTGCAACATCCTCCGAGCACTCGCGCTCTAGAGGTGCCCCACACTCTGCACACTCAAACTCAACACGCTCACGACACTCGGCAGGCGAGTGGTCAGCCTGGTGGATCGCATGGCACTTACGCGGACAGAGATGCACCTGGCATCCCATCGTGCAAGCACAGCGAGCGGTGCACAGAATTCCCTCTGTGCGGGGGATCTCCTCGGAGGACCCCACCTTCAGAGTAGTCTCGAGATGCCGGGGGCAGCAGAGGACGAAATCGGAACCCAGCTGGTCGTGCACCCGTAGCGAATCCACTAACACACCCCATACCTTAGACTTGAATTGCTTGCCTGTTTCACTGCTGTCTGCCCCCCAACTTGACCCATCGCGCGTTTCTCGGAATTCGAAAGTGTCTAAATTTCCAAGAATGTACAAACTACTGCGGGCGCGGGACTGGGCAACACACCGACGGGCAATTCCCTCCCTCTCCATGTCGAGGAAACCAGTTTTTCTTTTCGGGTTCGAACGCGTGAGGGAAAGGATGATGTGTTCATTCTCTTGACCCTGATAACGATCGAGAACCTGAACCCTCGACCGGAGGTCCTGTTCTTCCTTTCCTCCTCCCTCTGCCTTGTTTTGCTTTTTTCCTCCGACAGATTCGGAAGCGGAATCAGAGCCAAAAGCTGTCACAGTGGGGGGACGCCCTCCGCTGGTTCCCCTAGAGGAGCCCTTCGGGTCTTCAACCCATCTCCACGGCCCTGAGGCTGCCGGAGCAGAGGGAGAGGGGGCGCTTAGAGTCTGCGTTTGGGCTCTCATCGCTCCCCCGTACGCCTGCTTCGAGCTCTTTCTGACCAGGAGCCGTCGCAAGACAGCGACTTGAGAGGCGTATGGAGCGAGAATTGTGATCTTCTCTGGTGGTACTCCCTGCAGGCACAGCCAGAAGAAGAGAGCCACTGCACGCCTAGCCTCCCCTTCATTCGAATACAATCGCATTCCCTCTGCCTCCCTCTCCTGGTGCGACCACCAAAAAATGCGGTGTTTCGTACAGCCGGGGAGAGGGCGCTCGTTTTCAAGTCCAGGGGCGTCTTTCAGACTCGGGTATATGTCTCGGAGGTGCAAACTGATGTCTGGGTGCATGCGGCACTGCACCTGGAGAGGCGCATAGGTGAATTTATTGAGGATGAGTCTCTCCATGAGAGAGAGAGAGAAGTTGTGTTCCTTCCTCAGACGGTAGCTGTCAACATGAGGGGGCAGCTGCTGGTGGTCCCCTATGAGGATAAGCTGTCGGACGCTAGGGGGGAGGCACGCGAGGGTTTGGGGTTCGAGGATCTCTCCGGCTTCCTCGAAGAGAACGACAGTGGGCTGCCAGGCAGAGATCAGTTCTTGGTTGATCGCAGCTCCCGTGGTGGTTGCCCCGAGAATCTGCAAAGAGGATAAGGGTGTCAATACCTTCAGATGCTGCAGCGCGCATTCATGCAAACGTTCAGCAGGAAATCATGCAAAAGGGGACACCAGAGGGTTCTCGAAAGAAAAAAGAGCGAAGAAGATGCGGTTCTCACGTTATGCATCTTTGACTCTCAGCAGCAGAAAGGCAAATTGTGATGCCTGCCGGCCCACCTGCATCTTTCCCAGCACTGCGAGCTCTTCCCTCTTGGTAGCAGACTTGAGGATTTTGTTCAGCTCTTCACCTTCCGTGACGGTCTTTTCAAGAGCACTTTCTGCCCTTGCCACACGCTCCCCCATCAGCCCCTGCACCCACAGAACCCTCAACTTGTTTTCCATCTCCCACACACCTGCCGAAGCACGATGGAGCAAGCCAGAAACAGGTGTTGCCTTTCCCCTTCCCTTCAGGGTCAATGCAGACGGTCTCCTCCAAGAACTCCTCGCAGACCTGTCGAGGATCTGTCTGGGAACCGAAGGGCCCAGACCCCCCCCCAAGCCCGAGTGCCAGCTCCCGCTCCCTCAATAAATCGTCGTCGTCCTCCGATTCCTCCCCATCCCCTATTTCTTGCCTCTCGTGCTGCACCCATTCGATGATTCGCCCCAGGGCCTACTGCCCCTTCCTCTTCTCCCGCCTTCAATCTCTTCAAGAAAAGAAGACCCGTGGGGGCCACCGCTGCAGTTTTGGTCCTTCTCGTCAAACGAGAGGGAATCGAACTTGCATTGATGCTTGCTTGCAGCAGCTCGCGAGGCAACCTGATCAAATTCGTTCAGACCCGGTAACCAAAATTCTACTGCTTTTCGAAGGTGGTAGACCAGACACTGAAAATCGTCTCTTGTGTCCTCTCTGTGACGTTCGCACGTCTCTCTGGAAAAAACCAAATCACCGAACGTCCCAGCCCACTGAATGTTTCTTTCTTTCCCCGCGGATGACCTCTCTGTGTACGGGACTGAGCTCTGAAAGTCCTGCTGGTGGGCTGCCGCGACTGCTGTGGGGTCTTTTCGTGGGAGAGAATCATCCAGGAGGACGTCAGCGTCTGAATCGTCAAAATATCCGTAGTCAGCTGCGAGCTGAGTAAGGACGGATAGTGCACGGTCAAGATCTGGTGGCATAGAGGGAAGTTTCTGCATCACTGCTTGCAGAAGGTCCCTGAGGAGGGGGAATTCGCAAACGGCAATCAGGAAATCTGGATGAAAGGAATGCGCCTCTTGGAGCTGTCGTGCCGCCTTTTGCATCTCATCGGTGTTGAAGGAGATCTGCGAGCGGGTCTGGCCATAAGTCCCGTCTCTGCGATGCCGTTCCGCGGCCTCCCGCTCTCTCCTCTTTATCTGCAACCACCACCAACACACACACACACACACACACACACACTCACACGCACACAGAGGAGGGGAGGGAAACAGAGAGATAATCAGACATCAAAAAGAAACACACAGAAGGACGCTGAGATAAGGGAATGTGCTTTCAGGAGTTGCGGGATTTTCACAACTGAATGAATGAAAGGCACGCCTTATCATTCCAACAGAGAGAGCTTCGGTGACTAGAGACTGCCTACCGTCCTGCAGCCAGCTGTGTGCTTGCAGCTCTTTGCAGTCTTTTTCAAGTATCATCTATGCCACAGGAAATGCACGGCACACACCTCGGCCTTGGGTTGGAAAGACAACAACAATTGCCGCATCGAAGCCCTTCTCTGACCTACCTCGTTAAGATTTCTCTTCTCGACGTCGGGAAAATCCGGAGACCGTCTCCCCAGTCGTGCAGTCCGACCCTCAATGAAGGGAGCACGGATCAGCTTGCACAACAGATCGTCGAGCGCAAAGTTCTTGTACGCCAGGATAAGAATTCGGGTAGGGCTCCTACTCTGCACGAGCACGGAAGATAGAGAGTGCAACATACAGACACACAAGTCCAGGCCTTGGTGTGTAGCTTCCCAAAGAAAGCCCAAGGGGTCAAGCGTTACTCTTATGACCGTGTTCAGTGGTTTTTGGAACAAAGCGAAGTGAAGAAACAAGACAAGAAGGAAAAGCGAGAAGGCGAGTAGAAGAGGATGTCCTGTCGAATCCCCTCTGACCTTCTCCAACAGCAACCGGATGACGGTCATGGCGACGGTCGTCTGCCCAGTGCCCGGAGGACCCTGCACGATTCCAAGTCTGTTCTCCAACACGTGACGAAGCGCCTCTATCTGGCTGCCGTTCAGCTGAACAGTTTCAATATCACAATCCTCGTTTGTAATATCATACACCCCCGCCCCCCTTTCCTCAATTTGACTGGCACGTTGCCCTCTCCGCCTTCAATTTGGTCAAGCCATTCTTTCAGTTGGGGATCCACAGGGAGGTTCTGGGATAGTCTGTCACTTGCTGGGATGCCGACCGCTTCTTGCCCTTCAGTTTCAGTTCCCGCACTTTCACTGCCCCCTGCAGATTCCTCCGCTCCCTCTGCCACCAACTCCAAATGCTCCTTCGGCTCTGTCTCAGTCTTCTCGGCAGGGCGCTGGAGGTTTACAATTTCAATCGCGAACGGGATTTTGTGACTTGGAATCTGCTGGAGACAGCGAATGACGGGGGCGTGGGCTTTGTAGAAGCTGGGGGACTCCAGAGCAACCATCTTTCGTCCCCTCAGCCTCATAGCCTGGAAGATATCTGAAGGCTGGCAGAATTCCAAAGCAACAAGCTTCTCTGCATCGAGGATCGCTTCATTCCGCTCTGCAACAGTCAGCCAGAGCAGCGGCCAGTCTTTGAAGGTGCCGTCTCGGGAGACGACAACCAGATTTCCCGGCATCATTCTCTTTTTCTCCCTTCTCCAATTGATATCCTTCCCCCAATAGTCTTTCAGCTTCAGGACCAACTGCAAAGAGCCTTCTTTCGGTCGGAGACGGACGAGTCGCACAGAGTACACCCCTGTGTTTTGGGTCCCAGAAAGAAAGTCAGACACTGCCTCCTGCAGTGGCTGGAAGCACAAAGCTCTCAGGAGCCGCACCTGCGTGTCCAAGTACGAGTCCCCGGATGGATATGCGCCCTCTCTCCGCGCAACTGGGAGGGGAAGAAGAAGAGCATCGCCCCGCTGATCATCCAGAGCTTCCAGACGCCCTCCCCTCTGTCTGCCAACTCCCAACCCCTTTTCGAGCTCTGTCGGGGTGAGGATCTCGGGGAGTCTCCGGAAGTGGCGGGGCCCGTCACGCCCCTGCAAAAGTGGGAATCAAAAGACATAGGTACAGGAACACGGGAATATAGTTACAGTGATCGAACCTTATTGAACAAAAGTATACATTCTGCACTAAGATCATGCAAACACACAAAGATGTCCCTGTCGCTGCAGAACCAGTGAAACCGGAAAAGGCAAAATTGGAGTCTCATGGAATCCAAAACGCCAGGGCTGCCTGTGCACGCAGGTTCTTGTGCTTCTTTCAGCCTTCTGACTACCCCGATACACTGGTGCAGACCTGGACCGCTGTCTCATTTACATCAACGGTGATCAATGACTAGTCTAGCTGATCTTTCACTCACCTTTGAGAGGGCGGCGCTCAGCCCGTCCATACAGTCCAGCAATGTTAGAGCAACACTGGATGCCCCTGCACCCTCACCAACGGCAGTCCGCAGCAGGGGCATCGCCATCTCCAGTAGATGCGGACATACACGTCCCGCCACCTGGAGCAAAGCTGCCGTGCTCCCTGAGGCACACCCGCTAGAATCTTTCTTCAGGTCCCCCACCAAACATTCCCAGAAGACCCCTGCGGACTCCCCCTGTAAATGTCGCTGAGAGAGGACACAGACCACTTTCATCAACCAACCCACCGGTACTGACTGGTCGAGACCGTTTTCCGGAAAACGTTGAAGAAGGGCGACTGCGGTGCGAAACAACTGGACTGCAGTTTCTTCGTGCTCTTTTTCACTTTCTGCATGTCCCTGTGCAGACGGTGCGGGTGCACTGGAGAGGACAGTCTGTTGCAGGATCTCGGCCACGAGAACCCAGAAGGGCCGGGAGCCAGCGACCCATTCCATTTGTTGTGCGTGCCCATTCACCTCGTTGGAAGGCCCCCCCACCTGCTCCCCCTCTGACTGCTCTGTGTGAGGGATAGCGGAAAGAAAGTTTAACACCTCTACGGCATCCCTCTTGACGGGGTTGTATCTCTGTATACCCACAGAAGTGGCGGTTCTTCGGGGAGCTCTTTTCCCTTTCTCCCCACTTGCCCTCTTTCCCGTTCCCCCCCCCCCTCCGCGGACTTGCTGAGAAGCCCTGAAACTGACCCTGTCGCCCTCTTTTAATGAAGGGCCCTCCTTATCAAGGTACTCGTTGCTACGAAAATAGAAGTCAGACTCACGGTCAGCATTTTGCCCCCCTCCCTCACCCGCCCTCCTTTCCCCTCCCGCTTGATCCATCTGAGTATCTTCCTTGATGAAGCCAAAAAATGTACCTCTACCTCCCCCTCCCACTCCACTCAGAGACTGCACTGACGGCTGTTGGCTAGAGGCTGCGGCTGAAGAAGCTGCGGCAGGAAGACCTCCGTTTCCATCCCCTTCACCGGATGCCTTTGGTCTCCCTTGCTGCTGCTGCTGCTGCTGCTGTTCCTGTTTTATGAAAACTACCAAACCGTTACGGATCCCGTCATGAGGGATTTGAAGCCAATCTCTGCTTTGTTCTGGTCTGAATGTCTCTTTTGCGTGGAACGTCTTTTTCCGTTTCAAGTCCCCCTGCCCCTCCTCTTTTCTCCGATCAGGCTCTCCCCTCTGCCCACCTCCCAAGTCCCTTTTCCGGACCTCTTTTCCCCCACGAACCCCTCCCAGACCACTCATGTCCCTCTCCCCCTCCTCCAGCGGACCAGCTGCGCCTTTCCACTTACGTTTTCCTTCCCGTCTACTGCCCCTCTCGGTCTTCCTGCCGCTATCTCTTCTCTCCCCACCTGCTGCAGCAGACGGTTGAAGGAAAAGCTGAGGCGCCTGCAGGGGGGGGACCGGGAATGGGCGGTCCATTCTGCCCGCGGTGATCTGTCTCTGATGAGTGAGGCCAGTGGAGCTCACACTGACTGAATCCGGAACGAGGATATCAGATGGAACCCCCGTGGCGCGCGAGCGACTTGATGGGTCTGTAGTTGACCGACGAAGTTCTTCCGGAGGAAATCTGCACGCACAGAGGGAAGGAGGCGAGTGGGGGGAAACGTACAGAAAAAAGGGGAAGGAAGAGTGCAAGGACGAGCAGAAGAACAAGGGGATGGAGGAGAGGGAGAGGTAGACACAAGAAAGAGGCTGAGTGAAAGAAAGAAAATGAGTTACCCGCAGTGATGCAGAAAGAAAGCCAAAACGAGCTGCCACCTCTGTTGACGGCACAGAAATGCAACCACTAACTGCTTGCATCAATTAAATTACAGGGTCAGCGTGACTTTGTTGATGCATTCCTTCATGAACATGAGTCTCTGTGCTCACCTGAGCGCCTCCCCTTTGCCTTCCGTCTCCACGTCTCTTCTTCGCTTGCTGTGTCCATGCTCTCCTGCATGGCGAAGGCCTTCCTCCCCAGCATGCGGCCTCTTCCAGTTCACACCCCCTCCGCTCCCCGACCTGACCACGGATCCCTCCGCCCAAGTCCCCTGTCTCTCTCCAAGCCCCGCATGGGACAGACTGGGGGGGGGAAGGTGAGGAGACGGCACTGGGCCAAATCCGGTGGCAGGAAAGAAATGAGCTGGGGCGTTGGCAGCTGCTGTCCCCGTATGCTTCTTCATGGAGACGTGTCTCTGGCCCTCATTTGGCCTCTGCTGAAGTGCCGCGTGGGCCTGCGGATTCTGCTGCAGGATGACCCTCGGGCCCGGAAGGGAACTTTGTTGGGGTCCTCGAGAAGCCTGCCCAACTTCTTGTGCGCTTCGCAGGACGGCCCGCCCTTGTCCGTTTCCTTGATTCCCATCCTCCCTTCTCTTCTTGCGGCTGCATTCAATGCATGTGATAGAGGAGGTGTGAGACGGCACATGGCATGTTCAGTTGAAACGAAATACGTTGGATGGCAAAAGTCGGAGACGGCATTGATAGGTCAGCTATTTCTCACAAAGCACTGCGCTGTGCCACGGCTCTCTTGGGTGATCTTCTATACAAAAAAGCCGCATCTCTATAAATTTGTGTCTGCTCACAATCTAAAATTCCCTCGTTTCGTTTTCATCGTTCAGGTTGTCGTCGGAAAGGCTCCTACGTCGAGAGAGTGCAAACGAGGCAGCCGGATTCTCTCATGCAGACAGCTAGGTGCTGAACACCACAAATATCAATCAAGCTGTCCCTCCTTCTGGTAACGCTTTGCTAAGGACCCCTACAGTCAAGAGTTCCAGCATCATCTCAGTGGAGCGAATGGATCCCTCATTGCTTGAATCTGACAGTTCTCAAGTCTAGCAAGCATAGCCCAGCTGCAGTGAATTCGAATGCGCGTTTTAATAACTCGGACCCGTGGCCGCGCGCCGCCGGGCCGCGCGGGTCCTGCATGCATCGGCATCGGGCTATATTCGTCGCGCGCAAAATGCGCTCGTACTGAGGGTCCATGCAGCTTGCCTCAGTGTCACAAAATCTACTTTCGCACTTGACAATTAATCCGCTGTCCAAACATTGTCCAAACACGACAGGCAAGCTGTTAGAGCAAAGCATTCCACTACGAGAGCTGCATGCATGTCGCGAAGAGAGGTCCTCTTTACTGTTCATCCCGCCCTTTCACCTCCCAGGTAGACGGAGAGTTGGCTTTGGTACTTGATCTTTTTCCTCCAAGCCAGCTGTTGTTCGGTTCCGACAATGTGGAACCATTCAGTTCTGTTATGTCTGCTTGTCAAATTCCTTTCTTTCTGGAGGTCGCTGGCAAGCGGAGACTTTTACAAAGTGTTGCAGCTGGACAGGGGGGCGACAATAAGTGACATCAAGAAACAATACAGAAAACTGTCCATGCAATATCACCCAGACAAAAACAAAGAAAAAGATGCTCAGAGGATATTCTCGGAAATTGCCGCTGCCTATGAGATCCTCTCAGATGCGTCATCGAAATCAATATATGACGAGTACGGTCATGATGACTGGACAGGAATGAAGTGGGAGCAGGTGAAGGACTACGCCACGCAACTTCGGAGTATGAGACTGTCAGATCTGTACAAGGGGAAGCCTTATGTTGCTCTGATGTGGAGAGCAAACATCGATGAACTGCTCACACGGAGTGAAAACGTCTGGCTGGTCACCTTTTATCATCCAAACTGTGGGGGCTGTCATGCGGTCAGTCACAGCCTTTTTTTGCGCCCTGCTGCCCCCCGTGCAGAATTGGATTGAGGATCACCACATGCTTCCGTCTCTCTCCCTGTTCCTGCGGGCGGCTTGCCAGTTTCTCTCTCTCTGTCTCCTCCTGGACGCCTTTTCAGTCCGTAAAGTATCTCCGGATACCTCGTTTCTACCTCAAGGAATCCATTTGCTGTGACCGAACATTTTTCTGCCTCACTGTCTTCCCCTGCTGTCTTTCCATCTATTCCCCCCCCCCCCCCNCCCCCTACACACCCCCTTGCTGACCTCACGTCCTCTTCAACCCTCCTCCTTTCCTTCCGTTGCTTTTTTTTGCCTCTGCTTTTCCCGAGCTCTGTCACTCAATTTGTGCCTGCCCTTTGGCCCATTCGTTTCGTTTTTGTTGGTCTCCTTTGTCCTTCTGTCCACCTTCTTTCGTAAGCGTTTCCTCTCTTTCCTCCCCGCTCTCCGACCTCATCCCCCCGCCCTTTCGTCCAGCCGGGTTGAGTGGCCTCGCCCTCCTCGGACAGTCACTGACTCTTCATCATGCATGTGTGACCACCTGGGTTGATCCCTAGCTATCCCATTTTGTTTTCCCTGCTGCCTACTGCTTGCCCTTCGGTACTTGTTGCAGAACATGCCCAAACTCGCAGCAGCAGCCAAGATGACTCACGACAACCCGAAATTCAACAAAATTCGAATCGGAGCCGTCAACTGCGCTTTCGATGTCCGGCAGTGCCACCGATTTGGCGTCAGCCACTACGGTCCGTTCGTCCCTTGCATGGACTTCTTTCTTGCGTCGATCTTTTTGTTCCCTTTCCTCCCTCCCTTCCTCCCTCGCTGCCCTTTTGTCATCTCCCTTGCTTTTCTGTTCTCCTTCATGAAGGGTGCTTTTGTTTTCTATTCCACACACACAGACACACGGATTCCCTTTCTTTCACACACACAGCTCGCGCGATCTGTTTCTTCTTTTTTCCTTTTTTGGTTTCCTCCTTTTCTTTTTTTCTTTTCCCTTGTCCCTTGTCTGGTGTGTATGTAAAAGAAGCAGAGGACGGTGCGGAAACAGAGGTCTTGCATCTCTCCCTCTCTCTCTGTCTTCGTTCGTGTGTGTGTGTGTGTCTGTGTGTGTGTGTGTGTGTGTGTGTACATCTCAATCTTATTCGCAAGGCGATTCTCGAATTTTCTTATCTTGCAAGAGTTGTCGTTGCCCCCTCACCCAACCAGCTGGACGATCTCCCAAGAAGTTCTGACAAGAATAAGGGCAAAAAGAATATCCTGCTCTCTCCTCATGTTACTTGCAGGAGTCGTCTACGTATTCCCCCCTAACCAGTTCGGCGCAGGAGGGTTTGACTTTGAAGAGTACGGAGGTCCGATGGACCCCAAGACTCTTCTCACGGCCGCAAAGGAATCTGCCCGTCAGTTAGTCGTGCAGGCCAAATCGATCAGAGAGTTGGAAAAGAGGGTGTCGCAGCCTGTGGTAAAAACGGGAAAGTCGAGGGGTCCTGGTTCGATCTCGTCTGTCTGGATTGCGGACTTTTACAAACCTGGTTGCCCCCCATGTCATAGAGTTCAATCAGCTTTGCGGAAAGTGGCACAGAAGGCGGAGGGTGTTGCAAAGGTAGCAACAATCGATTGCGGCTCCACGCCTTGCTACAATGTGAAGTATTTTCCGTACATTGAGGTGTGGGTCACCAGGGAGGGTCAAAGGGGGATAGAAAAGATGGAGTTGGACTACAACGAAGACCACGCCCACCCCGCAATCACAGCAATGGACATGCTGGGCAAGATCATGAGGTACATTGTGGGAATTGAGTGGGAGGAGAAAGACCAGCCCGTGAGGGAAGAACTCTAGTTGAAGAGAGGAGTGAAGAGAAGAAGAAAAGATGCACTCAATTCAATCGTTAGACTGTCTGTCAGTTTCTCTGTCTGTGCATTCTATCTTGTAGGTGGGGGTGAGTGAATTAGCAGAAGGACAGGAGAGAGGGGAGGAAGTGAGTAGCTCTACTGGGGTGGGAGGGAACACAGGAAAAAGAAGGGGGGGGGAATCAGGCGACTAATCTGGGGTGCCGGAGTTGGACCTGCAGGCGATGCAGGAACGTTTTGTCTCTTTGTCTCTCTGTCTATCTATCTGTCTGGCTGTGCCCGGCCGTCTGATGAATTAAAGTAAAAAATCAAAAGCTTTTAGAATCCGAAGTCATGGAGGGGAAATCAAATGGGTCGATCTGTGGGGCCTGTGGCTGGACCTTGCACAAGCACATTAATTGAACTGTGCGTAGTCATTGCAGTGGCTCTTCTTCTTTTGTCTGTCGTTGTTGAGGCCTGCCTAGCTGTCTTTGTATTTTGTCTGCGTGGTCGATGTCTTCGACCACCTGTTCTTCCCCGCTTTAATTCTGCATGCATGATTGCATGAAAGATTGAATTCAACAGTGTGACCTCTTTTGTCTCGTCTTTTTCTCCACGCAAATTGTGCTCTCTCAGCCTCTCTGTTTTGCGTGGGCGACCTGAGGGGAGCACTCCGGACGGCGAGGACGCTGGAGTGCGCGTCATGCCTGACAGAGCGAAGATATGTGGAGGAAACAGCCTCCCGATCAGTAAATTAATTCACGGGTGTATATATGCAGTGAGCATTATATGGACGGAAACTAGGATGGGAAATTAATGCGTTTCATTATATGCTGGAATGCATATACGACTAAAGTAGTCTAGTAGTAGATATGATAATAATGATATACGATCATATACTATAATGGCGTTTGGCGTACGCTTCTTAATTTATCTTGCAGGTATAGTATAACATGAGTGCTGTAGGTTTTTCCTGCGGTTGGCTACCGGGAATACTTATCGGAAATATAAGTGTTTTAAAGTTTAAACATTTTTTTAAATAAGTTTTTTGAAGTTATAAAAATTTAAGTAGTTATTTAGATAGAACTTTGAACTTGAAATTTAAATCTATGCACGCAGCATGCATATCATCAGGAGTTATCCGAATAACAATTAAAGAATTTAGATTCCTAGTTAGATTCTAGTTTAAATTATTCATTCTATAGTAATCAAATCGTGAGACTAGTCGTGAGAGCAGTGGCCTATGCAATACTAGACGCAATAGCGAATAAAGCAATAGAACTATACAATGTTAAATGATAAATTAATATAGGAAACATGCTAGGAAACATGTTTTACTAACGATTTAATTTGTACGTTTTTGCTAGCGTTTATGTCCTTATGTACATGCTAAACGCAGGAGTCTGCAACATGCCCTGAACTGCCCAGTCGGGGGACTGCCCACGCTACGACATGACGAAGTCAACCGTACGTGGGCGAGTCTAGCAGCAGAAGCATACCCCGCGGGAGCGGTCCACGCAAAGGAGCCGATCATTAGGGAGGAAGGGGAGGTACAGGGATGTCTGGCGCTAAGGGGGGACTTCCAAGTCCGGGGGGCCTATGCTCCACAAAGGCTGACAATTTTCGATACCAGGGTGATAAACCCACACGCCACCTCGAGGGAGAAGGTGACCTGGACTCAAACCCTCAAAGCAGCAGCAGAAGAAAAGAAGAGGAAACATGGGCAGGCAAGCGTGGACAGAGGGTGCGACTTCACTCCACTCGTGAGTGCGGTCGACGGGACGATGGAGGGGGAGGCAAAGATGTTCTTGAAGAGGGTGGCAGAGCGATTGAGTGAGAAATGGGGGCAACACGTGAGCAAGACGTGCGGCCGGATCCGAGCCCGACTGCAGATTGCCCACCTGAAAGCGGCAAGCGCGTGCATTCGGGGGACCAGAGGAGTGCAGGGGGAGGGCTGGGAGGAAGGAGGAGTAGGCAGTGCGCTGGTCATAACTGAGGGGTAGGAAGTACCTAGCAAATGCCGAAGAAGGCATTCGGGTGGAGGAGCGTCAAGCATGAGGTCGCATGAGAGAGAAAGCTAGCAGCGAGAGCAGTAACCAGGACAGAAGGAAGAGATGAAAGACGTATAGGCTAGACGCTAGGAACAAACTTTAAATCAATGCCCCGTAAACGCAGCAAAAAGCCATGCATGCCTGAAGTGCTCCGAATGTAACGTTCATCCCGCCTACATGAAGTGTGGCATGTCTTGTCAAATATGTTTGAACCTGGTAAATCGTTCCCCGGTTTTTCTCTCATCCTGGTTTGCTTGAGTTGGAAGTTAACCAGACAACTCATGTATGCGAAAAACACTGCAATCGATCGGACAGTCACTCTGACTGCGTCTGTATGATTGACAGACCTAGTGACAGACCATCAGCACGTGCCCGTGTACGTTTGACTTAATTCGATGATGCATGCACTGACCAAAGCACTTTCATGCAGGAAACAAAACAAAAGAAAGCAAGCGACGATCGAGCGATCAATTCGTGAGAAATATTGAATGAATGAATGAATGAATTCGACTCATTATTCGAGTACGTCGCACGAATTTGGAAGTGAAGGAAGGCCGACCTCAATCCTGTTAACAAAAGACGGTTCAAGATGCAAGGTGCAGCGTTAATTACCAGTGTACCAGACTGTTTGGTCGATCTTGGGGAACATCGGTTAAATGATCGAAAGCTGATTCGCTACTGACAGAAAAGTCGAGCCTTCTCCCTACATCTCCGCATTCACTTGCCACTTAGAGGTTTTTCACATACATACACACACACACACAGTCACGTCATTGGGTGGCTACCGCTTTGGGCAACCAACAAGTAGACAAGAAAAGAGCAGAGAGGGCCCATGCGGCAAGGCCTCTCCCTCCCTTTTTCTTCGCAGACACCCATGCTGTGTTTTCAGTTATTTATTTGCTCTCTCTCTCTCGACTTTCTGACCGACCGGCCGTTTTTTTTCACATCTCTTCGACGACAGAAGGGAAAGGAAAGAGTTTGGTTTTGATCAGGCCCCCTTCCTTCCTTCCTTCCTTTCTTCCTTCCTTTCTTCCTTCCTTTCTTTGTTCAAGGCTTACTCTCTTCCATCATGTGGGCAAGGCTCTTTCGAGACGCCTCGTTCACATTGGGGGAGCGAAAGGGCATTAATGACACTCTCCCCCCACTGCCTCACTCACTTCTTTCTGCCATTTCTCCTGGGGGAAGAAGAAGAAAGAATTGTCACCAGAATGAAGGGAAGAAAGAGCGCTCCTGTGGAACTTCTCTGTGGTGTGTGTTGTATCAGTTGGTCGTCGGGACCCACACTTAAGCGTCCCTCAGCCTCAACTGGTTTTCTCTTGTCGATC
Source organism: Chromera velia (assembly GCA_018398765.1). Classification (NCBI taxonomy): domain Eukaryota; family Chromeraceae; genus Chromera; species Chromera velia. Next base: position 26,175 of record JAHBMJ010000180.1, on the reverse strand, counting down.
GCGTTACTGCCTTTTCTTATTCTTTCCTTCTGCATCCCCCCGGGACCCACCCACCCAGTTCACGCACCACAGAGACAGCAGCAGCTTCAAAACTGTGTTGCCAGTCGATCTGAAGATTCATTTCATTTATCGGGCTAGAAAAGAAGAGGAGAGAATAAATGAATGCATGGCAATGGATAGCAAAAGAGACAGCCAGAGAGAGATTCCGACGAAGAACAGGAAGAACGTGCCAGCTCTCCCTCCCTCCCTCTCTCTGTTTCTCTTTCTCTTCCTATTCCGGCGGTTGTACGCATGTGCTCCCCCTCTTTTCCCCCTGGACAGATCGAAAAGTCTATTTACTACAGCACTCGACGCATGCAGAAGATTTGCCGAAAGGTGAAAATGTTCAATGAATTTATTGACATTGAATAGCGAATTTGTAGTATGAGTGCATGGACGCCATAATTAGAAGTTGACCTGTGTTGGCACGTGTGCCGGCTTTGCTTCAAGGCTTTTTTTGTTTCGACCGTCGCTTGTGTGGATGTCTGTGTAAGAGGAGATAGCAGGGAAGCAAAAGGTTGATTCCCGCCACAGCCTCCTGTATGTACAGCAGGTCGTTGGTTTGTGCCTGTTTGATCTTCTTTGCACACCTCATTTGCGCCTTGTCTGCACTCCGTGTTTTTTTTTGTCTCTTCTCCTTCCGACATCATTTTGTCGATGCAACTGCGTGCAGAGAGGGGTCGAAGGGGAGGGGAGGTATCCGACAAGGGACACAGACAGACACAGAAGAAAGAAAGAAAGAAAGAAGAACAACATTGAAACGAAACAAACGAAGGAAGGAAGGAAGGATGCATTTAGACTTCCACCTCAGCGGACTCCGGGACAGCCTCCACCTTCTGCTGGGGTCCTGAGCCGCTTCCTCTGTAGAAGGATCTTTCCATGTTGTAAGCCATTTCTCCGTGCTTGGCGGCATCCAGGCCCGCCTCTTCGAGCTCCTCCTTCACTCTCAGGAGTCCTGCGCATCCAGACACACATAATTGTACACACACACACACACACACACACACACGCAAACACACACGGAAGAGGGAATGACGGCATAACAGGGACCGACAAGAATAGAAACTGAGGGGGTACTAGAAAAAAACTCTTAGTGATGCAGGAAGACGGCCAGCCAGAGAAACACCACCCTTGCAACGGACCGATAATCTTCAAGAGGAAGAAGACAACTCCAAGGGTGACGGCGGTCCACCCCACGATTGCGCACAGCCCGGCAACCTGGTAGCCGAGCTGTCTGCCACCATCGCTGTTTCCGTAGAAGATTCCATACGACTTCGAGAAGAACGCTTGCATGATCACACCGAAGGCACCGCCCGCTAGATGGACGGCGACCTGATGGCATGCAACCACGGAGAGAGACAGAGAGGCATAGATGGACACAGTGAGGCAGAGAAAGTGAGGAGAAGAATGACTGAGTGACTCTGTGTGTGCGTGAGAGAGAGAGAGAGAGAGAGAGAGAGAGAGAGAAAGAAAGAGAGAAAGAGAGAGAGGGGGGGGGGGAGATGGAAGCTCAGGCAGACCGATATACAGAAATACAGTTCCCAAACGCAAATACATATGGTAAATAAAGATTGGACGGACCAGCATGAAATCAACTGGGCATGCACACACTTGTTGCCGGACCGTATTCGCTGTCTCTCGCTTTTATATCCTGTCAGACACACGCCCTTCTTCTACGAGCAAAAAGTGAAAAATCCATGACGTCCCTCACATCACAGTCCCGCATGCGCACCGCTTTTATGCGAACGAAGTCGACCAAAACAAACAGACCCAATGAGCAAGACCGGAAAGAAAAGACACCCACTCACTCACGAACTCACCGCGTCCACAGGGTCATCAAGTCCCATCTTCTGCATCAGGGACGCGAAGTAGATCGTCCAGATCCCTGCAAGGCCTCCGATGATCAGGGCTGCCCAGATCTCAACGTCGTTTGCGGAGGCACAGATGGCAACCATACCCCCAAGGCAGCCGCAGCAGCTGCAGGAACAAAGAAGAAAGTCAGGAAAGAAGAACACAAGAACGTCGAAATGAAAAATTGTGAAGAAGACAAGTGGCTGTCTTTTCGTCACGGCTTGCTGACAGATATTTTGATTTCTGTTCTTTCTGTCGTCTACATGATTGATTGGCTGTTTGGCGGCCTGACCGAGAATTGTGTCTCGTGCCTGTTGTCTATCTGTTGTCTGTCTACATCAATTTGCAACCCCCTATTTTCTATTTTGTATGACCGACTGACGCGTCGATGAGGGAGTACTTTGAGTACTTGGTCAAAGTGGCGGAGAAGAAAAGGGAGAAAATGCATCCGGCAGCCCCCGCGATGATCGTGTTGATCACGGACTTCATCACCGCCACAGCATCGGCAGTCGAGGCGATGTTGAGCACAGAACCACCGTTGAAGGCCAGGAAGCCTGCATGAAGGCATTTATTTCATTAATTCAGACAGCAGAAAGAAAGAGGGCAGACAGACAGACACACAAAACATGACCTCGAGTCGATTCTGTGGCAAGAATTCTGGACAATTGTTTAATGCACCGTTGCTTTCGTTGTTTCAAAAGCGTGATAAAACAGGGAAACGGGTAGAAAGAAAGGGGTACGGATAGAGTAGAGAAAGAATGCGTCGACTGTAGTTCAGTGAGACACCGACGCACTTCTTCTTGATGGAGAACTGTTTGATTTCTTTCCTTGTTGTTTTTTTCGTCGATTTCGTTCTTACATAATTTCTTGCATGATCTTGCAGTTGGAGGGGACGCCTCGGGCATTCTTGGTATTGCTTTCGGGAAAACAAATACATATAAGGTGATTTGTACAGATGGACATACGATCGAAGAGCGAAGAAATAAGCAAAAGGGCAGACACATGAAGCAAGGGAAGAAAGAAGGAACAAAGAAGGAAGAGTCAACCAACCCACCACGTGAGTACCTACAGTCAGATCGACGTACCGAAGAAGAGGATGAAAGTTCCGAGGACAACGAAGGGTACAGAGTGTCTGGGGATTTCGTTGACGACTCTCCTTCCGTTCTCAAAAGAGAATCGTCCCTTTCGGGGCCCAAGAATGATCACTCCGACCAGAGAAGCGGTTCCACCCACACAGTGTACAAGGCCGCTTCCTGCATTCTCATGATGCAATGTACATTACGTTTGTGAAGCGAATCCACATGAAAGCTTGCAGAGAGATACGCAGGCAGACAAGCTGGTGTACTCACTCATTCATTCTCTCATCACACTGAAAGGAAGACAGAAGCCATCGAAATCCTTCCGGAAACATTTCTTTCAAGGCGTACTCACTCACCCACTCACTCACTTACTCCCTCCCTTACTTACTTACTCACTCACTCACTCACTCGCTTCCCTGCTCACTCCCTAATTCATTCATTCATTCATTTATTCATTCATTCATTCATTCATTCATTCATTCATTCCCTCCTTCCCCTTTCGATCCCCCTCGCTCCCTCATCACACACCCACTTCCCAGATAGACAGCCACTCACTCACCTGCAAAGTCCACGTATCCAAGAGTTGTCAGATACCCGGTCGAAGTCCAGCCCCAGTGGGTCACAATGGGGTACACGAACCCGGTGAGGAAGATGCAGTAGCAGATGTAGGCGTAGAAGTTGACTCTCTCTGCGAGTGCACCCGAAACGATTGTCGCAGCAGTCGCACAGAAAGTGTACTGGAAGAACCAGTCTGCGTAGTCGCTGTCTGTTGCGTTGTACAGGGCAAACTTTGTTGTTCCCAAGAAAGTCCCATCTGCAGCGTTGCCTGGGACACCATCACCGTAAGCGAGACCGTAGCCGATGAGCCAGTAGAGGATTGCGCCGACACAGGCGTCCAGAAGGTTCTGCACATAGACAGCAATCACAGATTCAAGACCGTATGCGAAGGGCTCGGATGGATGGTATACGGAAGTAGGGCTTGGTCCAGTGTCTGTTTTGCTCCCTGCACGGATGGATGGAACGCCCTGACGCAGGACTGTGTGGGTGAAGCCTCGGCATGAAGCTGGGGCAACAAATTCAGCCACTAGCTCAATCAGTCACTCACCTTGATCAAGATATTGACGACGTTCTTCTCTTGGATCAGTCCCGCGCACAAGAATGCAAACCCAGTTTGCATCATGAACACCTGCAGGCAACAACGGTGTCCCAGCACAACGCATGCGATGAGCAGTTGTCATCAAGGAGTCACAGGAAAGGCACGGTAATCAAGAAATGAGGGAAGTGGCCACAGCAACTGACCATGGACCCCATGATAAGCAGAAAGAACTGCCTGATCGGCTCCTCGAGCGCGGCAGACATCTTGGTTGGCTGCTGGTCTGTAGGTGACTGGGAGTTGTTTGTATGGAAAGACGCTTCGGCAAGCAAAGAAGTGTCTCAAGCAGAAGAAAAGCGTGAAGACAGCCTTTTGTATGACTTCAATGGTCTCCCGGATCTTCACCAATTACGTGATCGAGGCGTCTGGAGGGTGTCGTTCGTGTGTATATACAACAACCTAGCTTATACCATGCATATATTAACATACAGCTATAGGTCAGAATTAATTTGTTGGAAAAGAATGCATGCACGTCAATACAGAGCGCTGCCTGCAGGAGGGAGGGCCCCGGCATTTCAGAAGCTCAGAGGGCCCGCAGAGGCCATCCGACGCCGCGCGGGGCCCGCGCCTATATCGCCTCGGGGGGCAGCTCAGCTCTGCTGAGATCAGCCGAGAGGCCCTGAGATCGCACGCACTCGCATAACGCATTTTTTCATTTTTGAGGGGGGGATCGGTTCTGTCTCCGTCATGCACGGTCGGTGTCGCCCGAGTTCCAAAATGTGCCCCTCAAGCAACTCGCACGGAGCCGCGATCACTTTGCGCATGCGTGCCCCTCAAGTAACTCGCACGGAGTTGCACATGCATACAACGCGCGCGCGGTCCCGAAAAGCATACTTCGCTGCCGTGGCCCCCGCCCCATGGCAGTACACAACTTAGACATGCCCAAGCCCCCGATGGTGTGCATCAATTAGCGGACCCCTAAATAGCCCCCCGAGGCACTCACCCAACTGGTTGGGTGTATCCCGTAATTATAAGCCATATGTTTAATACAAAGCATTTTGCTGCATGCAGTCGACCGATACGCGCGAGTATATTATAATCGCTCATGCATACAAGCAAAATCCACGAACCCTCGTTCTGAAACAACAGACAAGCGACGCAGTACGTATATATCACGCAGAGTGACGCAGTTATGATCTTATTGGTCAACATGCCATGCAAGTCAATGCCAGTGACAGCTAGTCTTGAATGCAGCAGTCCTATTGAACAGCAGTGATGACACAGAACATTACCACCCCCAGCCGAACATGGACCGAAACTTGGGCAGAGAGAGCACGCATATCTCGCTTGGGCATCTTAAGTTCAACGCATATCTGCAGTGACGTGCAACACAATCAGGCATACAAGATGGTATGATTTACAGAGTACAGACTACTGTCAAATCAGCAAGCTGTCCACTGCGTTCACGAAATGGCAGAGGGTCTGAGAAAGGTTACGGCTCGCAAGCCTTTTGTTTCACAAAGAGAGAGGGATGGTATGACTGGGTCTGTCTCTTTGTCTTCGCGTCCGTTTCAACCTTCTCTGCTCAAAAGGGATCCTTCAGACAGAGCCTCACTCTGGGTTTCCTACGATAGGAGTGGCAGGCCAACGGGTGGACAAGAGGCATCCCCAGTCCAGTACAGGGAGAGACCAACCGTTGATGCAGATCGATCCCACTTCGTTCTCTACGGAAGTGCAGAAGGATTGAGGACGACTGCAGGTTCAGGGAAACATGGGGATGGGGACAGAAGAATCAACGCCCTTGATCCTTTGAGAGCGTCTGGAGGCGCCCTCCCCCTCTCTCCCTTCGTGCCCCCTCCGTCTATGACCCCTGGAGGCGCACCTTCTCTCAGTTCTCAGAGAAGCCTCTTGCAAGTGTTGCGTCCGCAAGAGGAAGAAGCGGACAACATCTCCCGTTCGTTTCTCTCTCGTGAGGGAACTGCGGGAGGGAAGGGGGACGGGACTCTTCAGGAAATACAGCAGGAAGAGGGCGAGAGTGGAGTGGAGCGGAAAGAGGGAGGATTGGGCGTGGATGCAAAATGGAGAGACGTTGAAGAGAATCTGAATGCCCTCGTGGGAGATGCCATCAAAGCTGTCGGGTCAGTGAGTGAGTGAGTGAGTGAGTGAGTGAGTGAATGTGAGCGAGTGGGTGAGTGTGCGAAGTGAATGAGTGTGTGAGTGAGTGAGTGAGTGAGTGAATATGAGCGAGTGGGTGAGTGAGCGAAGTGAATGAGTGTGTGAGGGAGTGAGTGAATGTGTGGGAGTGAGTGAATGAGTTTGTGAGGGAGTGAGTGAGTGAATGAGTGAGCGAGTGTGTGAAGATAAGCGAGTGTGTGAGTGAGTGAGTGAGTGAGTGAGTGAGTGAGCGAGTGAGTGATTGAGTAAGTGAATGGGTAAGTGAATGGGTAAGTGAGTATACGAGGGACTGAGTGAACGAGTGTGACAGCCAGAAAGGGAGGTTGCGCCTCGAGGCTGCCTGTGCCCTCGCCTCTGCTTTCTTTCTGCATTTCGTTTCTTTCTGTTGTGAATATACATGCATCGTGGGAGCGACCTTCACTTTTCGGTCGACGTCGACCATCATTCTGCACCCCCCCTCCCCTCCGTCTTTCTCATCTCAGGTCCGCAAAGCCTTTTTCCCTGAAGTCTGTCGAGGAGGCAGACAAATTCTTTGACAGTTCCTTCAGGGCCCTGTGTCGTCAGTGGAAGTCCTGTGACGCTCTCCGGCCTCGTGAAGAGACGGAAGAAGAAGGGGAGATGGAAGGCAACGGGGAGGGCGGCGGGCGTGAGTTCAGATTCGGCGAAGTAGTCAAAATCTGTGACGACCTCGGTCAGTCAGTCAAGCAGGCAGACAGGCAGGCGGTATCTTCTCACTGGCATGTGCATGCGGGTGGCGTGAAATGTGAGGGGCTTGTTGCCTCTCGCCTCTTCCACTTGCAAAGGAGTTTCATGGAAGGAGACGAAATTCCTAACTGGACTCCCTTGTTCACAAACAGATATTTCTCCGACGAGCTGCCCGGCTTAGTGTCCCAGAGATCCTCTCCTCTCTTCTCTTCCGTTTCGTTCACTTCTCTTCTCTGAACTTTTTCTTCTCTCTGCCTCCCTGGCCCGCACTCCCTCTCTGGTTATTCTCCGCGTCCATGCCTTTGATCGATCTTCTCTTTTACTTTTTATTTGGAGGTTTCCTCCCTCCCTCCCTACCTCCCTTTCTTTCTGTTTTCACCGTCCAATCCCTGGCGTGACTTCGCACTGCATGCAGCTCCCCTACTTGACCGAGCGCGGTCGTCCGCTCTTGTGGAAGTGGCCAGCGGAGATGCGAGGCTAAAGGAGCAGCCTGCCGCTCTGCCTGCACTTCTCTCACTCTTTTTTGATCTTACACCGGATTCCGCATCGTGTCTCCTCACTTTCCTGCGGGAGGTGCACCGTGTCCTGTGTCCGAGAGCGTCTTCAAATTCCCCTCCCGTCTCTGCAATGGAACAAATCATGATGAAGAGACACGGAGAGGCGGAAGACTCCTCCAGCAAGATGCAGGCGCGTACTTTCGAATCCCCATTTCTGCCCAACAGGGCCGGTGTCTGGACGAGCCGCCGGGTGCCTGGAGCAGTTGATCGCCGCAGAAATGAAAGAGAGAAAACAGCTGTGAGCACTCTCGATGCCAAGGTGGATCCTCCCTCCCGTTCAGTGGGTGGGAGTGGAGTGGGATGCACCAAGGAGGACCTGGAAAGGGAAAGAGAAAGAGACCGAGCACGGTGGAAAGGGGCGGAGGAGGAGGGGGACGAGACAGGCGCGGCGTTGGCTCTCTACAAAGAGCTTTGTGATTGCCTTTACGTGGTCAGTCAAATGTCTAGACACTCGACAACGTCTTTCTTTCCAAATGAATGAATGAATGAATGAATGAATGGATGAATGACTAAGCCAGGTGAAGCCGAGCTCCTATATATTCCCTCCGGATCACTCTCTTTTCATCTCTCCTCTTGAACACGGCCTCGGAAAGACGCCTTCAAGACTTCGTTGTGAGTCATCTTCATTCTTTGTCACCATTCCTCTTCACCAGGTTCATTTCTTGCTGAGGAGTCTGCTCTCAGTACTCTCTGTCCTCCTGTCCTTCCATCCATCCATGTATCCATTCGTCCGTTTGATGCGTGGCACATAATTGTCCTTCCTGTTGCTCTCCCTCCTTTCCTCTCCTCTCCTCCCCTCTCGATTCTCAGGAAAATCATGAACTGAAAGAGCAGGTCGCATTGATGGAGAGAAATGGAGGGGCCGCCTCGATTACTGATGGATTGAAGTCTCCCCGCAGAGACAGAGGCCGGTTGGAAGAGGAGAGAGCGCTTGGAATGGCCCAGCAGAGCTTCGCACAGCAGGAAGGGGGGCGAGTCCCAGGATTCCAAAAGATGAAGGCAGCACCCCTGTCACCATCCCAACAACGAGAGATGATGGACAGTGGGAGAATGATGATGTCTACCCAGATTCCCTTTTCAGATGCATCACCCCTGACGGCCAAATCAGTCTCTCAACCCGCCATGACAACTGCTGCAGCGCTGTCAGGGGCGCTGGGTGGGCAGGAGGACACCCCTGAAGCTGCAGAGGCAGTCAAAGCGTTTCTGAAAGGTTTCAGGGGTGCTTCAGACTTTCCGTCTCGCCCACCGGGGTTCCAAGGTGTAGCCGGAGAAGTGGGGGAGGGTGGCCTTGCAAGGGACGGCTGGCTGAAGGGGTATGCTGTTTTGTCGTCCCTTCCGGAGAGTTTAAGTGATTTTGTCCCTGTACATATTTCCTCTGCTCCCTACACCGCCTTCTCTATGCAAGCCATGATCAACTCTCCGACACAGAATAATGCTTTCCGGGGCCAGCGAGAGCCCCCCCGTCCCGTTGCTGTCGTCTCCCCCTCCCGCCACTCTCCTTACTCGACTACACATTTACAACAGAATCATTCAGAAAAGTGGGGGTCCCCAAACGAGTGGAGTCCGACTCAGCAGAGACAAAGCTCCATTTTGACAGCAGCGGATCCATCAGACAGAGCCCAAGAGACCCATACACGCCCCCACTTCTCCCCAAGTCGGGGTGCAGCATTCCAGTCTCCCTCAAAAATTCCCCCCATGCTCCCTCCGTCTCCTCATCACCAAAAGCAAGCACAAGAGCCGCAAGCACCGGATGCTCAACTGCTAACACCCTCCGAGTCTCCACTTCCTCCCCCAAGGCCGCAGACCCATGCTGCCTCGAGATCCTCTCACGGAGCTGGTGCGGGGCTAGGTCACCTCATCGTGCAGGCGGAGGAGGAATTGACTTTCAGTCGGAGTACAGAGGAAGAAGAGAAAGGGAAAAAGGAAGGTAGAGAGCCGAGCCTGACATATTCCCAAAAGGTGTCAGACACGGAGAGACCAAAAGATGCTGCCTCCCTTCCAATCCCAATTTTAGAAGAAGAAGAAGAAGACGAGGGGCGGGAGAGGGATCAACAGAGTGACTTGAAATCTCCCGGTCAGAACTTTCGAATCCAATCGGGGAAAGCTGCCGAGCCGACACAAAGCCACCCCGAGGGAGAAGTCCCCCACACTCCCCTTGGACCGCCTCTCCAGACTTCCATTCTGTCCGAGGAAAGGCAGCCATTAGCTGTGCACGAAGAGACACAAGAGAAAGAGGCCCCTCCTCCCGTGCCTTCTTCCTCTTGTACTTCCGGTCTCCTCTCTTCTGGCGTCGCTTCTTCTTTCAGAGGTTCCGAACAGAAACAAAAGAGGAGAGAGGGACCATCCCCCGACTCGAAGCAACCCGAAGCAACCAAGAGCCGAGAGGAAGGAACAAAGGAGGAAGAACAGAAAGAGCAGCAGCGAAGAGGAAGGTCCTCTCTTTCTCTTTCTAGCAACCCCCAGCAGAAGAGTGAGAGCCAAAAAGAGAAAAAAAGCATCGAAGAAGCAGTGCCACAACTGAACAGCAGAATGACATCATCAATAGAGGAAAAAAATAGTCAGACAGCAGTCGGGAATGTGCAGCGCAAGACAGTGAGAGAGGTTTCCGATTCCTTCGCAGATGTCCTGCCGAAGGAAGCGCCAAAACAGGCGGGGAAGCAAGAAGAGACCACGCTTGAAGGCAGGCAAGGGGGCCCCTCTGTCCCCCCCGAGGCACCTGCAGAAATTGAAGAAGGGGAAGAATGCTATTCGTCTTCTTTTTCTTCCGAGAAGAAAATCAGTGTTCCCACTGCGACTCTCGAAGAAGCAGAAAGAGAAAAAGCATCTTCATCCTCTTCCGTAAACCCCCCCGGTGGCCTTTTCCTTCTTGCTGCTCTTGAGGGCAAGGGGCCAGAAGGTGACAACGCCCTTTCATCAGCAATTCCGTCTGAAAAGGACAAAACAAAAGGGGGAAGGGAATCATCTGCACAGTCACCTGCACGCCCAGCAGCGGCCCCCTCCTCTCCCGTCCCCCTGACTAGAGTAATCAAGGTCACCGGCCCTCCGTCAGAAGGGAAGGGGAGGGGGGCTGGCACTGCAGGGAGGGGTCAGGAGGCCGCAGGTACTATCGTTCGGTCTGTGCCGACGGCGAATTTTGGGGTTCCCGATGCGCTCTCTGCGTCTTCAGCCTCAGATTCCTGTAGTGCTTCTTCTTCTTCTTCTTCTTCGCCTTCATCAAATGGGGCAAGGGAAAAGAAAAAGGAGAAGGAGGCAGCAGAGTGCGATGAGGTGGAAGAGATAGAAGAAGAGATTGAGGGAGAAGGAACGGGGTCAGACAGCCTTACTGAAGACCGTGTAAGAAATTTCACAGAGTCAGCCTGCGTCACACCCGACGCACCTGTGGCTGAAAGAAAAACCCTAACGCTCCCGGCTGTTTCAAGGGGAGCCGAGCCGCCTGGTTCAAAACACGCGGGCCGGAGTTCTGATATATCCTCCTCTTCTTCTTCGCTCGGTTGTCTTCAAAGAGGCGGGGGTTCCGACTCGTTCGAGGCTTTAGAGTCTCTGGAAGAATCTCTGAGGGACTCGTCTCACCCTCGGAAGGGGGAAGATGTTAAGAAAAAGCCGAGCTGCGATTCCTCTCTTCTTGTGATGGAGGGAGAAAAAGAAGCAGTGAAGGAGGGGGATGGGGATGCAGAAGGCGAAGGAATGCAGGACGGGGGGATGAAGAGAAAGTTAAAGGAAGAGAAAGGAGTCGAAAGCGTCACACAGAAAAAGGAGGGAGAAGAAGAAGAAGAAGGCAGCAAAGTCTGCGAGGAAATGAGTAAGAGCGGGGGAAAACACAGAGCCGAGGACAGTCCGCAGGCAAAGGAAGAGAAAGGAAGCGAAAAAGATGAAGAGGATAAATCTTCTGCAGAGAAGGGCGCGGAAGATGACTCTGCTTTCCTCTCAGCTTCAGCAGCCTCGTCTGCCACAGACTCCTTTGAGCTTGTCACTGCCCGTTCGAAGACCCAGCAGCTGACTAACAAAGACCCAACTGACTCCATGGGATCCGGAACCCAAAAAAGCAGTAGCAATCCAACTGACTCTCTTTCCTCTTCGAGCGTTTGTCCACCCCTTGTAAAAGCCCCGTTGAGGGGAGAGGAACATAACGAAGTCCTGGGGAATGAAAGTCAGCAGGAAGAGAAAAGTGAAAAGTCTGGTGAGAAGAGAGAAGAGTCCGAAAATCCCGTCCTCCTGCCAGACTCCCCATCCATTCCCAAACCAGAACAAGAAAGACGTCCAAGTCGAACACGGATCGTCCCCACACCCCCTTCAGCACACCCCTCTTACACCTTAACAGACCGTTCCCCCTCTTTGCTCAGCCCTTCGGTTCCACAGGCAGTCTCCGCCATGCCCGTCCATTCTGACACCCCCACACCCGCACCGACAACACTGGGAGGATCCTGTGCCCTCCCCTCACTCGGCCCACCTCAACTCACTCCCACTCCAGCTCTACAAGAGCCTTGCCAGCCTTCTGCTCTTTCTCCCTCACAGCTTCAAAACGCGCAGAAGCGTCTGCTCACATCTTCAAACAGAGAAGGAACAATGGCTGAGTGCTCCCTACAGACGCCAACAGCAGCAGCAGCCGCAGGCGGCCTCTCTTTGCCCTCTCGTAGATTGTTGCCGGACCATCCCACCCAAGTTTCTCCATTGCCCTCTCACCTCCCTGACCCCCTTTCTCCCTCCAGTTGGAACGCTGCATTCCAATCGAGAAACCAGCAGCTCAGCAAGACCGCGCCTTTCTCTGTTGCCTCCCGCCAGCCACCCGCAGACTCACACCGAGAGGTCGGCATAAGACGAAGGATGCATGGGAGTGAGACTGAGAGAGATGCTCTGAGGCAGACGACACCGAAAGGGAAATCGACAGAGAGGGAGAGGACTGTGTCAGTATCGGTCGGCAGAGACAGAGACGAGAGGAGTGAGAGGAGAGATTCCTGCTCGTCCTCGTCCCGACGTCAGATGCTCATTTCCCGAATGTCTGTCCGTATACCTGCACCGCCTTCCCGGGGGTCGAAAGGATACAGGAGAAGTCACTCTGTGGAGGGAGTGCTTGAGGAAGAGGAAGAAATTGGGCACATCTCACATGGGAGAAGGGGGAGGAACGAGACGGATGAGGAGCCTCAGACGATCCTCGAAGTATCTGTCTCCTCCCCCTCCAACAGAAGGAAGGCGGTAACCAGAACGAACGACGGCACAAGGAGGGAGGGGCGCAGTAGCCGGATGGGGTCCCAAAAGGAGGAGGGAAGGGGTGGAGTGAATGTGGACCTGCGACTGGACTGTGACGGCGCGCACGACGGCCCGCACGGCCTCTCTAGCCGCCAGTCCTTCCCAGACTTTGCCCTGCGCTCAGACTCCCACCCCCGTGCCTCCAAGATGGCTCGAAATCACTCTTGCGAATTAATGCCTGATTTTGGAGGAAGGGACGAAAGAGGTGTATTTCGAGTAGAAACTGACGCAAGCAAGCGCTGGGAGCAAAGAGTCGAGTCGCATCACCTACAGAAACTTTCAGTGACCGCCTCCGGATCTTCTCCAAACAAGCAGAACCGAAGGACTCCCGGCCTTCGCGTCGTGATGGATGAAGTCGACTGCATTGTTCGCTTGTGCGACGAGGCTGCTGCACGAGCGCGCAGCCAATAGAAAACCACTATCAGTAGAAAATAACAAAATATAACTTAATTACTTTTATTGCGTTTGAAAGTGGCAGTTTGATGGCAATGGATGGTTACTTCTACATGGTGGTACTATGTTTAGATGTGTTACTTTTTTATTTGATACAAGCTCCTATATGCGGTTTGTTTTAATGTTTATACTGTATATGGATCTTTGAAGATACAAAACCAACTTGAAACATAGAATTCAACTAAGAATTGAAGTGAAATAAAGTTTATGAGCTAGATGCAGTAGTTCAAATCAGATGAAAAGAAGTAAAAATTGTAAGAAGAATAATGGTGGTAAAACAGTTGAGCTTCTTTTTAAAAATAAAAAATATTGATATAATTTTTGTGTGATATTATGTGGATGAAGTAGTCTGGATCTAAAAATGAGATAAATTGATGATTTTGATTAAATTAGATCAAATAATAGAGAAGATTTAGAATAAAACATTATTAAGTATTATTAAGACCCTCTAATTTAGGAATTATTGGGAATCTTTGGTAAAAACCAGTAAAAACAGAACTAAGGTAAGGCAGGGTTGCCAATTTTTTTGGCGGTAGACAAGCTTCATTACCGGTAACCGGTAATTACCGGCAGAGTTTGCTGGCAGTCGAAAAAGACTTTGCAGAATTCTAATAATCATTCATACTCCCTTATAGGTCAATCAATCAATCATAGGTGGCACAGTCCGAAGAACTTGAAGTGCTTTTACTAGCTTTTACCGTCCAGTTGCAACTGGCAGTATGCAAGGTGTAAGACAGTCACTAGGTCAAGTGATGCATGCCGGTCAATCCTAGGATCTATATTATTAATTCTATTAATACAGATGAGAATACAGATACAGATGGATTAAACAGAACAAAGACACAAACAAGAGGCAGTCTCTTCATGTTGTTGTAAACAGTATTAACTTCTGTAAGGTATGAACTCTGGATGAGTATGCCTTAGGAGCCGACTACGCTAAGTACTGCTAAGTCATTACTTGTCCCTTACTTTGATTGCTTTCAAACGACGGCTCAAGGCCTGATACAGAGAAACAGAACAGTAGGAGATGGAACAGAGTCAATTTAAGGAAAAGGGAGTAGCTGTTGGATAGAGCTGTTAGAACTTTATGTCATTCTAATATAAGGGTGATCAAAGCAGTTAAAATATAATTGAAATTATAGTAAATTATAAAATTCATATATATCTTTTTTTGTTAATAGGCTTTTCAAATGTCAACAAACACTTAAAAACATGTTTTTGAAGGTTGGCGCCGCAGACGAATTTTTTTTTTTTGATCCTATAATTTTTATCTTTTTTTTTTGTCGGTAAAAGGAAGGTAGACTGAGGCCATTACCGGTTACCGGCAATTGCCGGTAGACTACACCTGTTACTGACCAGAAAAGTAACCCTGAGGTAAGGTGGAGGTGTGTGTCAAGGTCTTATGACAGGTAAGTCTCTGTGGTCTGTGCTCAAGTCTGTACAGCTCCTGGAGAAGTCTGTAAAAGTAATAGTAATACTCTCAATCCGAAACCAAAATGATGAATCCAATCTCGCATGCCATCCAAAGTATGATACGCACAGAAAGAAATGGGAAAAAAATGGGGGGGGGGAGCGGGGGTGCTAAAGAAAGAGGGCTAGGAGGAAAAAAAAGAACGAAATGATTTAACAATTGAAAAGGTTTTCTTTTCTCTTCTTTATTCTTTTTGCGTTGTCTGAAGTTTCAACGTGCTTGGTGAAAGTTTCTTTTTCAGATACAGCAAAATTGCTTTCTTTTGCGTTTTCTCTTTGTTCCACCGTTTATCGCTCTCTTAGAGTGTCTTTCTCTCTCTCTCTCCTCTTTCTCTTTACAGTTCTTACTTTTCTCTTCTCTTTTTAAACAAGTCTGTTTCCTTTCCGGACTGAATTGATTTGTAGTACAAACTTCTGGTTTTCTTTTTTAAAAGAAGACAGAGCGGAGGGGAGATCAAAACAGATTGGTTTAAAACCGATGACGTCATAGGAAAGTCTTTGCTTTTGACGAACATACGTGACATAAGCCCGGCCAAGCCTGGCCCAATGCGCGGCACGGTACCCCGGCAGATAATGCCAGATACCCTGTACTTCAACTGCAGATAGTGCGAGATACTCTGTACTTCAACTCCTTTTCTGTGATGTCATCGGTTTTAAACCAATCTGTTTTGATCTCCCCTCTGCCCTGTCTTCTTTTAGAAAAGAAAACCAGAAGTTTGTACTACAAATCAATTCAGTCCGGAAAAGAAACAGACTTGTTTGAAAAGACTCTGAGCTAGGAAAAGAGAAGAGAAAAGTAACAACTGTAAAGAGAAAGAGGAGAGAGAGAGAGAAAGAGAGAGCGATAAACGGTGGAACAAAGAGAAAACGCAAAAGAAAGCAATTTTGCTGTATCTAAAAAAGAAACTTTCACCAAGCACATTGAAATTTCAGATAATGCAAAAAGAATAAAGAAGAGAAAAGAAAACCTTTTCAATTGTTAAATCATTTCGTTCTTTTCTTTCCTCGTAGCCCTCCATAGTTGCACTAGTACAGTACACTGTAGAAGCAAAACTAGTACAGTACAATACAGTACAGTTCGAGCGGCCCGCCCCGCCCTGCTTCACTAAGTTGGGCGAGCCGCCCGCCGCTCGTCCCACTACCTTTTTATAAGCCTTTAAGCTAAGTTTTAGGCTACTTAAAGCCTACTTTTAGCATATTTTTCCTTATGTTTTTAGTAACTTTTTACTAATGTTTTAGTGAGTTTTCATTATGTTTTTATAGTAAAGATAAATTAGAGAAAAAGATGGCTTTAAGTGAAGCCTCTCAACCACGAGAATACAAGGTTTCTGTTCCATCCCTTGGGTACTTAGACGAGGTTTTGCATGTTAAAATCGAGGGGCGGAGGAAATCTAGGGCAACGATGTCTTTGTAGATGACGTTGGAGTAGCACAAGGTAGTACAGGCTGTGACGCCCCCTCTTCAGCTTAACTGTATATTGTCGGGGATGACAGCATCACACCTGCTTACAATACAGGTTCAATGATGATTCACTTATACCAAAGAGCAATACTCTTCACAGCAACTTGAAAGTACCCCTTACTTTCAAGAAAATCTTGAAACTCCTATCTCTTTGACTAGTATTCTCTGCGAGCTACATATGAGAGCTGCTCAAGCCCCTAAGAACGCCTCCCTCACCACGGAGGTCTTTCAAACCACTAACACGGTGGGACTCTGTGAGCGGAGGTTCTTTCTCTACGACCAGGTTTACTCTGAGAAGAGAAACCGTCTCACCTAGCTACACCAGGACTTGCTGGTCACCACACATACCAACCTCCACCTCCAGAGGGTTCATCAGAGGAACGCCGGGCACCACAAGAGAGAGACCTAGATTTTGGGACTCTAAAGACTCGACCTTGCATCGGATGAGTCTGCCGAGGCATTTGATGACGAGCTAGATGGACAGATGGCGATTGAATACCTGAAGAGCATCGGACTGGAGTTCAGAAAGGCTCTTTTCTAAGTCACTGTAATTCATCATCACCATATCATAACTTAGTACACGTTCATAGAGCATTAACGTAGGTTAAGAGACCCCCTAGGACGCTAGAAATAGAAGAAATTTTTTTTAAGGTCTAGTACAGTAGTACAGTACAGTGTAGATGTTATAGTACAGTAGTACAGTACAGTATAGTACAGTATAGTACAGTGTACTTGTGCAACTATGTAGCCCTCTTTCTTCAGCACCCCCGCTTCCCCCCCTATTCTTTTCTCATTTCATTAGTCAAACAATGATTAAAAAAGAGAAAAGACAAGAAGAAGAGCATGAGAGAGTAAAGAAAGAAAGAGCGAGAGATGCCAGAAAGAAAAAAAAAAGAGAAAAGAAATCAAACAAAAAGAAGAGTAAGACTCTGAATGAAAAGTGATGAGAGAACGAAACATCGGCTACTCAAAAACACAGTCATCTTCCGCTACCGCCGCAACAAGTTACACAAAGACTAGATGCTTAGACTCACACATTACAAAAAGAAAAACAGTTTGAGAAGAGAGGTATAAAAAATAAATGAAAAGAAATGATTGGACATTTATATACATCCATGTTTGTCTTCTTGTTCTCCTGTATTAGGAAAGCGGATTCAAGTGGAATTCTTTTCCTTCCTTCTTTTTAAGATTTTTTAGGCAGGGATCTGCTACTCCATCATCCCAGTCCTTATATGTATTCATCCCCCCCCCAGCTATCCGTTGCTTATAAGGTGGAAAAGGGATATTCATAAATCGACTGATTTGGATCTAAGGATGGGTGCAGAAGCTTAAGGCACTCGAAGTCCCCACAAAGTCTATATAGAAGTCATAGAGTCCATCCATTCATAAAACCCAGAAAACATAGCCAGACGAAATCAATACAACCAGATACAGGATGCAGAGTAAGCATACCACTCTGAAAGGTATGGCTACTTCCTTACGAATCGTCTTCATTCAATGGAATGTGGCCCGGCGACAAACTCATAAACGTGGGTGGGCAGCCCTTAACACAGTGCACATCTCAATCCAGACATGACCTATTTATATATCAGAGTATGTCCAGGCACTCATAAATCAAGAACCGTCCCATTCTTACTCAGGACGTCCATCTGGCACAGGTGAGAGGCCAGCACAGGCAAAACGGCAAACTCTACACAGCACACAGAACAAAGGTCCACGATGATCAGAACTCTTTTCTTCTCCCTCTGGAAGACTTTATGCAGGGTGAGATGACAAGTAAATAAAACAGTGCAAACCTGTCTCCTGCTTTGTTCAGTCACCACAAATAAGTAGAGTGGAACGTTGAAAACTAGGAAGAGACAGCACAGGCTGCTCACAGTGTTAACTAAGGCACACAAAGAACCATGAAGGAGAGAGAAAAGACAGATCAACACACTACAGGAGGTCATT
This sequence comes from Chromera velia, assembly GCA_018398765.1. NCBI lineage: Eukaryota > Chromeraceae > Chromera > Chromera velia. The sequence goes on along the minus strand of JAHBMJ010000180.1, from coordinate 8,098 downwards.
TATAAGGTAACCGTTTTCTTTCACTTACAAAACAGATTCCAATCCTAACAAGGAAGCTGCACTTGAGAGATCCACAGAGATACCTCTGTCAGTCATCCTTGACTGCTCAGAGGCGCTGTTGTAGAAGGTCGTCCAAGCCGTCTCCTTTCCTTCACAACTAGAAGCCCTAGCAGAAGCCGTAATGCTTCATGAACTGTAGTCTACCCGACTTCTTTTCCTTCTACAAATTAAGGGAAGACCCCCTTTAGAACCAGTTCTCTACTCCTGCTTGCATCTAATGTGCACAAATAGTAGATCATTCACCTTATTCATAGAAGCAAACTCATTAAGATTCATCTAGCAGCTGAGTACCCAACTGCTAAGAGGGTTTCTATCATGAAAGCGAAGACATGATTGAAACGACCAAGCTGCATAAACAGATGCATTGCGAAGAACAGGGGAATGCCCCGAGGCTGCTTTAAGAGAAAAGGAGCGGTCCTCAGTCACAGAGAGAGAAGGTGAAGAAACATATTAAACTGTAACACAACAACAGTAAACACTGTAGGCTGTTAACTACAGAACTAAGGTAAAGTGGAGGTGTGTGTCAAGATCTTATGACAGGTAAGTCTCTGTGGTCTGTGCTTAAGTCTGTACAGCTCCTGGAGAAGTCTGTAAAAGTAATAGTAATAATCTTAATCCGAAACCAAAATAATGAATCCAATCTCGCATGTCATTCAAAGCACGATACGTACAGAAATGACAAAACAATACGTCCGTGCGATAATCGCTCGGCGCAGTGATTATTTGCTGCATGCAACATGCGTACATAACACAAGCCTGGCCAAGCCTGGCCCAATGCGTGGCACGGTACCCCGGGAGATAGTGCCAGATACCCTGTACTTCAACTGCAGATAGTGTCAGATACCCTGTACTTCAACTAAAATACCATAGATCTCGATCATAAAAACCTTTCTTTGGAAGTTTTTTTGGGGAGGGGGCAGGAATAAATTTTAACGTCGGAAGTTTTTTATTTATTTTTATTAGTGAACACTTTTTTGAAGAGGCTCATTTAAGCTTATTGTAGCTTATGGATGACATTAGATGACATGATAGGTCGCTTGTGTCAGAAGTTTGGGTAGTTTGGTGTACCTTAAATACTACCTTCAAAGTTAGTTTTTTTTTGACACTATATTTTATAGTCATTTTTATTAGATGCAAATGCTAGGTCTGCCTAGGGGCCTAAGCCCAGTCACCATCGTCTCTAGGGGCCTGTATTGCTGCAATCGATCATACTGAACTAAAACATTCCTCCACTGCCTGTCTGCGAGGTCGCCGCTCGAGACGCGATCCCCCCGCATGCAATAGACGGATGCTTGCAGAATTGCTCTTTGCATGTGAGCTTTGACTGCATCCCCCACTCTTGTTGTATCTTATTGCTGACATCCCTGTTCTCTAGCAAATTTCGTGGACTACCACTCTCAAGACAGCCATTGCCACTGGAGTAAGTGACCCATCGGTGGAGGCCACAAACAGTGCAAAATCCGTGCGAGCCTCTACGCACACTTCCCAGTATAATGTATTCTTCTGCCTTTCGTGTACAGCATTATATTGAAGAATCTTTGCAACGCTCAGCCGGAGATAGCTCTGCTGATCATAGTCAGCCAGCCGAACATCAAGGAATATCAAGGACTGCGTTGCGCTGAGAGTTGAACAGTGAACGAATCCTCAGATCCCCTTCTAACCCTGGCAACCCTCTCCTCCCCTCCCCTCTCCTTCGGATCACTGCATCGAGAGTGACCCAAAACCCTGCCTCTTCTGTACCTCAAAGTTAATTCCGACGGTTGTATTCGGTTGGCGCATGTTGGCGCCGGTCGGAAATTCTCGGAATTAAAGGGCGCGGGGCCCCATGCAGCCCCTCGCAAGAAACTGGTGTGTGCTAGCTCGTACGTCAAAATGTACGCAAATTAACGCGTGAACGCAATTGAACGCATGCATGCATGCATGAAATTGCATAATTTGGACATACAGAAGACCATATTGGATCCACACTGCAGACAGAAGGCTTCGCTGCGTCACGAGGTTTCCGTCTTAGACTTTTCATCATCTGGAAGAAGTGGAACCTCCAGTCAGTCGGTTTTGTCTTCCGCGAACAGCGCTGCACTGAGCCGCGAAAAGAGAAGTCTGACTACTACACCTGTTGCAGACAAGCAAAGTTGATCGTTCATTCACCCAAGCTTCTCACTCATCGATCGAGCCTCAAGAGAGAGTAAAGCAAGATGACTGACATCACCATGGAGCGAATTTTCTGCGCGGAGCAGATCAACGTCCCCCCAACCTTGCCTGTCATTTTGAAAGAGTACACAAAAGAGGTCGGTCTCAAGTCTGTGGGGCGATTTTACGCTGCAAGAAGGTGTTGTTTGAGGTTGTTCTTCCTGTATACCTTTCACTTCCGATCTGTTCGCTTGCAGGTGATTCGAAGGGACCCAACGGAAGGAGAAACAAGTGAGTCAAAGACGTGGAATTCTGGCATCTGGCGGCAGCCCTCGAACTTTTACCCCGTTGTTTTGCCCACATGTTTGCCGGTAGCAAGGCTTTTACAAATCTGTAGACGGTCTTTCCTAATTCCATACAGACAGCCACTCCGCCAGGCAGGAATCAGAAGATAGATAGCCAGCTGAAAGAAAGTAGGAAAGAAAGAAAGAAAGAAAGAAAGAACGAAAAAAAGAAAGAAAGAAAGAAAGAAAGAAAGAAGGGAAGGAAGGAAGGAAGGAAGGAAGGAAGGACGGAAACATGATTGACAACTGAGTGGATGGATCACAGGGCAACTCGATTCCAATGTCCGTGTCGATGAGTGGGTAGAAATGCCGATTAGCTCTAAAAGGAAGGCAACTGGTGGGCAAACAGAAAGAAAGGTAGTTAGGTAGAAAGATAGGCAGAAAGATAGACTGATAGGCGGATACATGGATGAATGGATGGGTGGATGCATCGACAGACAGACGGCCGGACAGACAGAACATCCTTATGGACCAATAACAAGCGTCATGTAGTCTTGGGTCGATACTGTGCAGGCCTAGACACACGGATAGAGCAACAGGGGTACACATACATTCTGTGTGACTGTTTGCTGTGTTGCAGATCTGGACGCAGCCAAGCTGAAGATCTACGAGTGGTCTGCCAACTGGTTTCGTCACCGAGCAGGGAGGTCTGAGAAGGAGGGCGACTCTCAGTCCTCGTAGAAAGAGAAAGAATGAAGGAGGCGTCCGGGCTTTTGGTGCTTCTCCTTCGTTCATATCACAGGAATCAGTGGGGGTATGGGAGGGCTGAAAGAAGAACGTGGAGGCAGGAGTGGAGGAAAGGATTGTAGAGCAATGAGAGGGGATTGGGAGAAGCGGTTGGGAGCTGGAGACCGTCAGGGCGACGTGCAGGAACATCTATTTATGATGAAGCTCGGCTCACAATGAAGCGGACGGGATTGCTGCACTGAGTTGCTGTGTACACATGAGGGACGGCACAAGCTCTGTGGGGATTGACCCTAGGGTTGAGCTTGCAGCTAGGTTTGTAACAAGGATGCCTTTCCACTCCAATCCAATCCATTCTTCCTCTGGCTTCTTCCGCCCGAGGTCCGCGTAGGCATGTGAAGTGATTGAATCCTCTGTGCTCAAATTAGTGAAGCAACTTGATTGACATCTCCAAGCGCTCTTTCTACATTTTCTGGCTTCTGTGGCTGGCTAGGCTAGTGGCTCGGTAGCTGGTCTAGTAGCTAGTCTTCATTCAATGCACCTAGTCTCGGGCAAACTTGGCGCTTGGCTACTATATGGTACTATATGGCTATTGCCCAGCTAGTCATACTATGTAATTCTAGATTTAATTATACTTTAACCATCGCAACAGAGTTTTCATAAAAAATTCAGTCACAGTGACTCATATTTAATACAATATTATCTACATGAAGTTCATTATAAAGCCTAAATTTATAAGTATACAAACCTAATAAATTAATGTGTTGAGACTAAAATATTGAATCGTATTATTGATTGATTAAGTTCAATTAAGTTTTATAAACGTGATTTAAGTTGTAAACTGCAGCTGGTATCTATACGATTTTCTGACATAAATTTCTGTCACAAATTCTGTGGAATAATAATATGGTACTATATAGTAGTAGTATTAACATATTATTACTCTAGTCACTACTATATGTATATATTTCTAGATATATTTTAAGGTTTCCATTGATACTACTTTTATTTACAATTCTACAGGTTTAGAGCCGCAACCAATCATAAGACCGATCCTTAGACCCTCATCCTTCGCTCCACAATCTTTGCAAACGTAGCGCTGCCGGCCGTGCTCACAAATACCCTTCCCTCCGCACTCCTTGCAACTGTGTCGGCGCCGGCCGTGCTCACAAATATCCTTCCCTCCGCAGTCCTTGCACTCGGTTCGCCTGCGACCATGCTCACAGATGCCCTTTCCTCCACACTCCTTGCACCTGTATCGCTCCCTGCCGTGCTGGCAGATGCTCTTCCCTCCGCACTCCTTGCACTTCCTGCGTTCGCGACCGTGGTCGCAGATGCTCTTCCCTCCGCACTCTTTGCATGTAGAGCGAACCCGTCCATGTGGACATAGGATGTTTCCGTGCCGGTCTCTCTTGACCTCTCCTGTGTGCTCTCTCTTTTTCCCCTTTCTTCTTACACCAATGTTTTCAGTGCTACCGTCTCTACCCGCGGGGTGCTGCTGGACGTCCCTGTTGCAAGCGACGAGGTGCTTCCTCTCTGCACCCCTGCAGTCTGAGTGACAGCGGTCAGGGGGGCGGAGGGGTCTCTTGGCAGCCTTGGTGGTGTTTCCCCCCCAATTTGTCGATCCCTTTTGCGTTTCCTCCTCTTCGGACAATCCGCAGACTGCAGCCTCACGCTGACATGCGCCGTCGGCCTGGTTCATTCCGACGGTGTCAAAGGAGAGACGGGTCTTCGGAAAACGGGAGTGCTGCTGTGGGATAGACGGACAGGGAAATATCAACGTCTGTTCACCTCTTCTCAATGACATGTCAGACTGAGATTCGGAGACGGCAACGGAAAGAGAAGAGAGACGGCGGCGCTTCGGACCATCACACACGGCAGAGGGACACTTTCTCTCTGGCAAGGACTCTCGGGAGACCGACCGACTCTTCCCAACTCTCCCCGCCAGAAGATTCACCGCTCCCCCCGTCTCTGCAGCCTTCCCTCCCGACAGACCTTGCCCCCCATTCACCCTCTCATTTTTCCGTCTATTCAGAGCTGCAGGTGCAAATCGAAATCCGACCCCCCCCCTTACCCCCCTCAACTCACCCCCTCCCCGCTGCAGAATCGCAGAATCGGTCTTCAGATGATTGTAACCCGCGGGCACACACACGCTGTCACACTCAGCGCCGTGACCACACACCATCAGAATATCTGCATTCTCGGAGGCAGGTGCGACTCCCACACCAACAACCGTCTGTTGTGACACATGGCTTTTGCGGGCGGAAAACTCATCGTCAACCTGAACTGCACTTTCACATCCCTCCTCTTTTCCGCTCTCACCCGCTCTTTGTGGCGAAGTGCAAATCGGAGAAGACTCAGAAAGAGCACTGTCGGTCTTTCCAGAGACGTCGCTGACCATCAGGTCGCCCTCAGAGAGACCCCTGAAGTTTCCGCCTCCACCCGCACCCTTCCCCTCCCACTCATTCTCTTTGTCAGTCTCGAACTTTGAGGAGTCAGAAGGGGGCGTGTCCTTTTCCAGTTGCTGCTGCGCTAACACCATGTCTTCCAATCTCAACGGAGTCACTTGTGTATCTCCATCTCCCCAACGCCCACCAAACAACGCATACCCACCAGCGACGACCTCCACCTCCCGCGGCACACACCCCAAAGGCTCCCCCCACACGCACCAACAACAGTCCTGACTTCGACTGTGTGAAGGAGCTGCTGTTGAGATGGTTGAAATGACTGCAGATGAGGATTTGAGACCGTCTACCACCAATCTTCGGTCGTCAAACGTCCTTGATTCAAGAGACTCAGTGACGGCACTTGGTGTGACAAGGGCAAACTGAAATCGGGCTTCAGAACAAGCACTGTGTCGTATCGGAAAGGACATCCACACGCCTGGGAAGGCAGGGTTCTTCACTCGATGGAGGGTGATACCGCGACTCGCATCCCACCCTCCGAGCTCAGAGCTGCTCCCGACAACCACCAGCGTCTGCCCCTCCCGAGGCTCCACACCGGAACAGGCAAAAAGCACAACACCCGTCTCCGCTTCCATCATCTTGATACTCATATATACGTCAAGTTGACGGGAATGAGCTCCCGATTGACCTCTGCACGCACATCAAAAGCCAAACGCCATGTGTGCTTCGACCTTGCCAGAGCGAAGAGTGAATGTTGAAACGTCTGCAGAGCTCGAGCAACACAGTGATCGCAAAAGTCTGCCTTTAAGTTCACTCTCCCACTGACTTGATTCGATATTTGACGATATTCGAGGGGGTCGTCAGGGTGACCTTCACAACAGATGTGGATGAAGTCGAAGCGCACGTGTAGGGACGGTTGGAAACTCCTTGCGCAACTTGGTTGCGAACAGCTTCGTAGTTTTCTCCCTTCCCTAGACAGTGCACGATTAGTGCGCTTCTGTTGGAGAATCTGAAGGACAGATCAGCGCCTTGATTTGGTGATGCTGCCGGATGCTTCTATGTCGAACTCTGTCTGTCACACTCGCGCAAAGGAGTCAAAGCCTCCTGATCGATGCAGCAGTCCCTTCAGAGACAAACAAAGGCCGTATATCGATATGGAGACTTGAGAGGCAAGAGACAATCAAGAAGCCCTTCAAATTCAATGCTGGTCTTTAAATGTAGGGTAGAGCAAGCTGCAAGGTGGTCGAAGTACTCCGTGAAAGCTTTGAAGAGGACAACGAATCTGTTGAACTCGACTCATGTTACTCGAGGCGACTCTGACTGTCTGACAGCTCCAATTTAAAGGTCGTCAAAGCTCGCGCGTCTCTCTGCATGCATGCATGTTGCTGATTGTTGCTGCAGCGTGCTGCAGATTGCTGCAGTGGCATTCCCTTTGCGCGCGCCCCGGCCGACACAGCCGTCTCTTCAATTTAATTTCTTCAAATTCCAACTTAACTGTGCTAGCTGACGCCAGTCTTTAACTTGCGTTTTCAGTTTGAATCTGAAAGTCTGAGCCTCTCTGACAGCTTGACCACGACATCATACTGCTGCTACAAGTGCGAAGTCGATCAAGAATCTGTTTGAGAGGAACTGCAACCGTCCCTCAGCCCGAGCAAGACGATCGAGTTGGTTGACAGACTGAATCTTTTTTGTCAATCGAACAGAAGCTTGTCGATCGATCGCGATTCGCTTCTTCTTCTTCTTCAGACTTCTTCTTCTTCTTCTTCTTCTTCTTCTTCTTCTTCTTCTTCAGACCTTCCACTGTGTGACTCACTCTCCAGTGCGACTTCGACTGTCGATAGGAAGGCCGTACAATCAATCGTGCGCGAGTCTTTCTTGAGGAGTTTTGAGTGGTCTGGGACTGTTTCACGATCAACTTGCCAATCAGTCATCTGACTCCGACTTCGACCCTCTCTTGTCTTCTTACGCTCTTGGAGGAAGATTCAGGGACTGGGTAGACACCTTCGTTGGAGTTGGGGAACTGCGGGTGCGTCAGCAAGATTCCTTTATCTTTTCGTCCTTCGAGCGTTGACATTGTTGTGCGAAGTTGCCGGGTCTCTGAGCTTTTGCCCTTCTTGCATCGAGTGTGCGGCTCTCATCTCTGTGAATTTGTGGGTGTGTGCAGCTGACATTCCAGCGACGGCGTCGAAGAGTACAGCTAGCGTGCTCTGTCTCCTTTCCGCTTCACATCTTCCGATTGAAACGTTGAACTTAGGTGTCTACATCCGTCTACATATATCCCTTCTTTGGCACAATGAAAGGATCCATCGTCTTTGTTGCGCATTGCCCGGAGGTGGGAGAGAATCAACGCGTTGTGGTGGTGGGAGAATGTCCTGAGCTGGGTGGGTGGGAATTGGGTGGTGCGTTGTCTCTCGCCCCTGCACCGTGTGGGCGTCCCTGGTGGGTGTCGAGTGAGGTGGAGGTGAATCTCCCAGA
>JAHBMJ010000179.1:100069-134647 GCA_018398765.1 Chromera velia | reverse complement strand
GAGAGGACTTGTCGGTCAGTCAAACGGTCAGGCAGTCAAACACTGCGACCGGGACTGAAGATTCGAAGTTTGCTGGCAGCTCAACTCGCAGTGCGTGCTTGTACGCTTTCACACGGTCCACAGCGGAGTGGTTCTGTGGAATGGTGAAGGAGAATTAGGGTGTGGCTGTCTTGTGTTCGCGTCTGACTTCAATCCAATGCACGCCGATACGAGCATGATCGACGGCCGGGTGGATGGAGAAAAGCATGCCTTTTGTGCGCGCGAGCGCGCGGAGCGTGACAATAACCTTAGCTCAATCCTGAATCTGAAGGCCGGCCGGCTTCTGTGCCATACATGGAATTCACCTATTTGGGGGGGGAAAGGCGTTTAACCAGAGCCGCGCCATAAAAGGAATTCACACAACACAGGTGTGTCGCGTGATTTAGACTTTTTCGGGGCTGCCACTTCGGGCAACAGTCTAGAACTCAAGTTTTTCCTCCACGTTCTTGAAAAAACTCAGAAAAAACAACCAAACGGAGGGTGTTTCACCAAACTCAAGTTTTCGAAAAATATCGATAAAAAAAAAATTTTTCTGGCCGAAAAAAATATTGACAGCGATATTATGAATAATACAAAACAGCCCCCTCTGTAACGGCTTTTAAATTTCTGAATTTCTGCAGACACATTTCCTTCACTTCAATATACAGTTCCAGCAATACAGAGAGTTGGAATACAGACTGGAGCAACGCTGTATTGGCAACCGAGGTATCAGAATTCTGTGACCGGTTGTGTTGAGTTGTTTGAGAGAGAGAGACACTCCCGCCTGTGAAGTGATCAGTTTTTCTTCACACGAACGTCTTCAGAAACAAGCAGACAGCTTAACAGCGCAAAATGAGCTTGGTTGGAAACGACGAGGACTTCCACCCGCAGGATCTGCCAGTGGTAAGTGAACCGAGAAACACCTTGCAGATGGCTTTTTTGGGGTGTTGGCCAGAGATCCAATGTTGAATGCGCCGTCGTCCTGGGTTCACTATCTTGTTTTGTTCTTGTTTGCAGGGGGACGATCTGCACAACGACGAAACAATGGGTATTGGAGAGATGGAGGAGGAACAGGAAGATCCCCCTCTGAACGGCATGAACGGTGTTCTTACCAACAGCCCTGAGCATGGACGAATGAAGCGGAGGAAGCATCATTTGGTCAGTTGGTACTGTTGCAAGAAGGAGTAAAGAAACTCCTGTCCAACAGCCCCGCTGTTGACGTATTGACATGAGTCTCCTTTCTGCCTGTTGTCCTCCTCTGTTGCAGGACCCCTCTCTGCCGAAAAAAATCTGCACAGCGTTTCTTTTCTACTCCAAGGAACGCCATGCACAGCTGCGACAGGCCCGGCACGACAAGGAGAAGTGTGACGTGACCCAGATCGCCAGAATGATCGGTCAGTTGACCTGCCTCCTTTCCAACACGACCATGAGTGTTGAGCAACAATCTCATACGTGTCTTTCCCCCCTTCTTGGCATACGTGCAGGCGAAGAATGGCGTGACATGGATCCAGCTCGCAAAGCGGTCAGTCCGGAAGGTGTAATTCTTGGGCAGCATAACCTCTTGCCTCTGCTTGTTCCCTCTCGTCCTTTCTGGTTCTGTTGACTCTCGATCCTCCACCTCACAGATTTCCCTCCCGTTTTCTCTGCCTCTTCTGCAGCACTACGTAGCTCTGGAGGATGCCGAAAAGGCCCGATACTCCGCCGAGAAGCGAGACTGGGAGAGAATGAAGGAGGTCGAGAAACACACCGGAGAGCCCCCCGCCGAGATGGTCAAGTCCCGCAGAGAGATGGCCGAGAGAGCGAGTCTTCCGAAGGCCCCCTTCACCCCGACCACCAGAGGCAGGGGGGGCAGAGGAGGCAGAGCACCCACAGGACGCCCTCGAGGTCGCCCTCCCCTGTCTGCTGCCCAGCGTGAAGAGCGCGCAGCAGCCGCAGCTTCAGCAGCTTCCGCAGCCACCGCTGCGGCTTCTGCCTCTTCCTCCTCCCAGATCAACCCCGCTGAAGCAGACCCCCCTCTCACCTCCTCAGCCGATCCCCCGAGGTCCCGTGGTCGACCCCGTGGTTCACGAGGCCGTGGTCGGGGTCGGGGGGGCACCAGCACCAGGGGTCGGGGTGGCAGTTCTTCCCGTGGGAGGGCGACAAGTGTTGTGAAACAGCCAAGGGGGACAGGGAGACCTCGTGGTCGTCCTCGTGGTAGTGGTGTGGGATCTCGGAGGTCTGGGGGCACAAACAACGGAGAGAGCGACACTACGGGATTCCAGACTGCTGCAACATCAGTGTCCCAGCAGAACTCGAACAGCTTCCGTGCTCTCGGTGTGCCCCAGCAACAGCAGCCGGGACAACAGCTTCAGATCCCCGGAGCTGCTTTGTTCCCGGGACTTCAGTTCCCTGCCGCTGGGGGGGCTGAGGGGGGTATCGGTGATCTGAATGCTCTCTCGGGTGCTGCAGCAGCAGCAAATGGGGCGGCTGCCGGAGGTGATCAGAAGAATTTGATCAGTCCTCAGCAGTTCTTCTACTGGCTCCAGCTGCAACACCTGCACAACCTGCACATGCAACACCAAGCCCAACAGCAGCAGCAACAGCAGCAGCAACAGCAGGCAGACCAGGACAGCCAACCTCCTCAGCAGAACGGATCCTCCCCCCCCCGCCCTGCCTCCCAGACCCCCCCTCCTCAGCAGCCGGGACTTTTCGGAGCCCTCGGCCAGGCCCCCCAATTTGCACCCCACCCGATCCAGCAGAACCTCCAGATCAGGCAGCTTCTCCTTGCCGCCCAGTACCAACAGATGCAGGCGGCTCAGCAACAACAACAACAGCAGCAGCAGCAGAACGGAAGTGCGCCGAATGGGGGAGACAGCGAGCAGGCCTCCCAGCAACAGCAGGCACAGCAGGCTGCCGGACTCTTCCAACCCCAAGCAGCGGCTGCTCTGCACGCGGCGGCAGCCATGCCTGGAGGTGCCGGGGCGTTTCTGTTCGGGGCCCTCCAGCAGCAGCAACAACAGCAGCAGGCTGTTCCCGAGGGGGGCATTGGGGGGCCTGAGGGGTTCGCAGGTCTGGCGGGTGCGGAATCTGGAGGTGCCTCCGCTTCAGGGGAGGAGGTTCAGCAGCAGAAGGTTGTCTGATTCATTCATGAATTGCTGGATGGAGGAATTGGGGGGGGAATTGGGGGGTTGGGGGGGTAGGAAGAGAAGGAAAGGAAAGGGATACGGGTGTCTGATGTTGACGTTCTCGTTCCGTTGACTCTTCCGATTCTCTTCCTGTTCTCTCCCTCACCTCCTGTCTGTATATCTTCTTCTATGGCCCCCCTTTGTCGACCAATGGACAGATCTCCTTCCTTCTCTTCGCTTCCCGTCTTCTCATTTCCGTGAGAGAGAACGAAAGCCCAAAGAAAATAAATCATTTACCTTCTTTCCGCTCCCACTCTCCACTCTTGCTGTCGTCCCCTCTGTGTAAGTGTGGAAATGGTGGGGGCAGTGTGGGGGGTCTGGGAGGAATCGGAAGAAGAAAGTGAGACAAGGAGAAGAGAGATAGACGTGAAGAGAGAGAATCAAGGAAACTGTTCTATGGATCGATCCATCATGCATGCTCCCCTCTTTCTTTCTGTCTTTCTTTCCTTCCTTCCACGCCGCTCTGGCCTGGTATGGTAGACTTCAATGAATTCATTCAAGGATCCATCCGTTGTGTTTGTCTCTTTCCTGCTCATTGTTGGTTCTTTCTTTTTTTTTTTCTCGCTGCATGGTCTGCATGACACCGGATGCGTCTCTGGAGTCCTGCGGGTAGAGAGGAGGGTGTGTGTGTCTTTCCTTCAGTCTGTCCGTTTGTCTGTCAACGCTTTCGTCCTGACAGAAGGGGGCTCTTTGGGGCAGGGGAGAGCGGGAGAGACTCAGTCGAGAAAGAAGGAACGTCGGCGCATACAGAGAGAAAGAGGGAAGAGACAAAGAGGACAGAGCGAAACTTTGCTTGAGGTGAGCTGGTGAAACGATCGGGAGGGCATGCAGACAGGCTCGGCAAGCAAATCGTGTAACCGCATCTTCCCTTACCTGTCATCTCAAATTCGCTTGTCCATCATTCATTGTTTTTCTTCCTGTCGTTCTTTCCTGTCCTCGATGGATGGGTTGATGGACGAAGTGAAACAAAGTCAATGAAGAAATGACAGATCGTCCTGCGCAGTTTCCTCACGTGAATCGGACTGTTTGCGTTCGTGTATCTCTGCCTTCTCTTCTAACTTCTCTTCTATCTTCTTTGAAGAGACAGACAGACAGACAGACAGACAGACAGACGAATGCATGTATGGATGCATGGGTGCACACGTTCCCTTTCTCCCCCCCCCTCTTCACTGATCGTGTGATCTCTTTCTTGTCTCCTCTTTTCTTCTCCTTTCTCATCGTCTTCCTTCCTTCGTGCGTGCATGTATGCTTCATTCCGGAATCTGTGGAAGTGCTGAATGAAAACCTGTGTATGACTCCTTTCCTTTCTGTTGGTGGTCCTCGCCTTCCATCGAGCAGTCGGCTGCTTTCTTGCTTCATTCTTTCCCTTCTTTCTTTCCCCTGTGTTACTGAGATCCAGCTCGACCCCGTTGAAGCCTTGACTGCCTATTCTCTTTCTCTCTCACACACACAGAGACAAAAACTGTCAGATGTCCCAGCCCCTAGCCACACTCACATGTGTAAAAAAGAGGATGGTAAAAAGAAACAGCACCGTGCCAAAGGGTGTCGGTGTATGATGACGAGAGGTTGCGTGACGGTCGGGGGAGCTGGATAGACTGACAGAGACAGTGACCAAGACGGAGAAGACAGAAAGAGACGTGCAGAAGGCAAGACCGAGACTGACTGATCAACGGGCAATTTGAATGAAGAAAGAAGAAGGAACGCTGATTAAAGCTCGATTCCTTTTACGATGGCACCCGCCCCTCCCCCTCTCTCTCTACCTGTAGCAGTTCTGTATGCACTCCTTTATTCCTCCTCGTGTACCTTCTCTCGTCACTTCTTGCATGTACGTGCTGTCCCGATCCCTTCTCGTTGGGGGGGGGAAGGCTGTCCGACCCGAATGGAAGGATGGACGATGAATGAATGATGGGTGGGTGAACAGATGTAAAAATGATTGTGCGGGACGGGACGGATGGAATGGATGAGTGAGTGCACTGGAGGGCTGCAGAGAGACGGAGGACAGAAGATGAATGAGGGATGGTCGGAGAGAAACAGAGGGAAAGAAAGATGGCTGGAGCATGGAGGACTCGCGAAGGGATAGGCCTCTCTCTCTGTCGATCTGACGAAGAATCCAAAGGAAGAGCGGAAGGAAGAGACCTCAACCCATCGTCATGAACCTCCGCATCCATCCATTCATCCATCCATTCAAAGAGAATGAATACCAATTGACTGCATTTCTCCTGTTCATCCTATGGATCTGTCCGCAAACAAGGCGCAGGGTGACTGGCTTTGTTGATCGTCGTTGCAGAAGGGTGCTTCATTTCATTCTCTCCTCTCCTGTCTCCTCCTCTCCCTCCTCTCCAACTGTTTCACTTCCCACTCGCTGTTTTAACCTCCTCCTTCATTGATGCATCCTGTAAGAAGAAGACAAGAACACGCTCTATTAACAGAAAGAGGAAGAGAAGCAACGTGCAAAGGGAGGCCGTCACATGTGATTCTTTACCCTTTGACAACACTTTAGGCCCGTTTCTCTCTCTCTCTCTGATCTGTATGTCAGTCTGCTGGCCTGTCTGAGGTGAGGGGAAAAGAAAAAGGCTCGTTTGTTCGTTTCATGATCCCTTCCCTACCCCCTTGCATCTCTCTGACCTGTCTAGAGGACGACTGGAGGGAAGGAAGGAAAGGCTTCGTTCGTTTGGTTTTCACGAGGTCAAACAAGGGGAAATGCATGTGCTCCTCTCACCTCAGGCACGAAATCATCCAGAGATGAGAGAAGGAAGGAAGGGAGAGAGAGAGAGGAGCATGTTCATGCACGGCACTGAAGGGAGAGAAGCAAGGTAGGTCCATGAAGTGCATGGGTGAACGGAGGAAAGGACGACTGAATGAGCGATGCTGCTGCTGCCGTTCCAGATAGGAAGAGGGTGTTATTAGAATTGCGGGCGGAGGGAAGAGGAATGGCAGGGAATCGATTCATTTGAAGGAGGAAGTGAAGGAAGGAAGGAAGGAACGTAGGCAGGCAGGCGGCCTTGTTTGTTGGCCTCTCTCATGTCTGTCTGCCTGGTCCATCCATTCAAAGTTGCCAGACAGAGAAACTGCATGGGACGGAGGGAGAGTGAGGGTCGATGCATCTAGCAAACCGGACAGACAAAGGTAAAGAAAGAGAGGAAAACTGGAGAATGACTCGAATGGACGTAATTAGAACACCCATGAAGTCTTGTGTATCTGCCTGCCTGCTGTCTTTGCTTCCTTCCTTCCCTATGTGCGACCTCTGACTTGTATACGTAACAACAGCACTTCCGCAAGACAGACAATCTCCCCATCATGAAGAAGTCGCGCAGCCTCTAATGAAGAAAACAACGTTTGGGGTCGGAAGGACGAGGCCGAATGCGTGATGAAATGATTGATCGATTGGTCGACCGGTCAATCCAGTCATCGAAGATAGGCAAAAACAAGGCGTCTCAGAGGGAGACAAACACAAAATGCAGCCTATCTATTGTTCGGGCAGTACGGTTCGCGGATGGGGCATGGCAGGAGGAAGGCGATCAATCATCAAGACATGCATGCATTGGATTCTTGATGAGAAAGTACGTACAGTCACTGTTCAATATGCTCTGAGGAGCGCTCGCGAAGCCTGTCTGATTGTCTGATTGAAACAAAGGAATGAAATCCTACCCAAATTCAAACAACTTCCGCCTGGTCGATCGAGACTGCATGATGCATGGGCCGCGATTGATTCACCAATTATGGACCATACATGGTGACTCTTGATTTTGTGTTATAATGCCACTGCTTGTGCCACTGTCATGCCACTGTCATGCCACTGTCATTGTTTTAGTTATATATGCATCTAGGTCTAAATCTGGGTCCTTTGTGTAACAATTAGTCTAGCAATTAGTAACAGTGTAAATATTAAAGTCTAGGCTACCCATATATCAAAAAAAAAAAATTGAGCTAAAAACCTAATTAGTTTTTTTTTTTTTTTTTTTGATGTTCACATCTAGGTCCTCAAAGTCAGCTTAGTGCTAGGCCTAGTGCCTAGACTAACAAAAAGTCTGAGCAAGTCTTCCACAGGTCTCCCGCGAACCGCGTATGCCCTTCAGAGACGGAACCGCTGTCCCCCCAGCAACATAAGCAGCACGAGGCCCTAGACGAGGTCACGAGGCCCCCACTTCTCCCCAAAGACAACAGGAAGCAGAAGAAAAAGAGGAAGACAGGGCTCGACATCAAATGCCCCCCCCAGTTCCGTCAGTTCGATTCACCCAATAAGGGCCCGGAGAGGGGACGCTCATGCTCATGTTGTCTCTTCATTCGCTTGCCATGAGCAGAGGCAGAGGCCAGAGGGGGATAGTACAGAAGACAGGCAGGGAGGAGTAGGTAGAGGTGGAAAGGCTCAGCAGGTCTCAACAGCAGCAGACAGTTTTCTTTTGTTCATTTATTTTCTTTTTTTTTGTTTCGACGACCTCGATCCCCCCACCGCCCCCCACCTGCACGTTAAAGACAGACGACAGACATATAACAGACATAAAAGAACAAAGGGGAAAGACTTAGAGAAGAAAGTGAAAGGGACATCAACAAATTATAATAAATCATCCCTTTCTCTCCTCTTTCTCCCCTCTCCCCCTTTCCCTTTCTTTCTTAATTTTTTTTTTTTTTTCCCGACTTCTTGACTGCAGGCTGCTGAAGGACGGAGACTCTTCCTTCCTCCCAGTGGCACCTGCAAGTAACCGTTAAAACAGACTTGAAACAACGAACAGGAAAGAGAAGAAAAAGAAGCCACTTGAAGTTAGGCAGGAAAAGAAGCCTCTTTCTCCCCTCTCCTCCTTTTCCTCCTTTTCTCACTTCTTTTTCTCTTTCTTTCACTTCTTAATTTACTGCAGGCTGCTGAGGGACGGAGAGGCCCTGGGCCGCAGTTCTTTTGAGAAGAGGAGCTAGCCAAATAACGTCCTCCTCCTCCTCTTTATCAGAGGAATCGACCACTGTTCACTTACTCTTTATATTATTTTTCTTAATTCTTATCTTTCTTTTCGATCTCCACATCAGTAAAGTCCTCAATCAGATTGGTGATTCTCATTCTGTTCCCCTTTTATCGTTGGTTCGCTTTCAGAAATCTTGTGAGCGCTTTTTTGCTGCCAGTAAGTGAAAAAAACGGGCATGCCGTAGTTATTGAAAAGGGGAAACAGAACCGTACCGGATGGATGCAAACTTCCTCCTAGACTTCTTCAAACCAAGAGTGACTTTCAGATCCTCAAAGTAGTCGCTAAGTAGAAGCTAGATCCTAAGCTAAACTATATGAGCTAAAGCCTTTCCTAAGTGGGAGATCTAAACTGGGCCAAGATTTTTCACATTGGAAATCAATAAAAAAAAAAAGAAAATCAAAAATCGATTTTAGGCAATTACTTTTTTATTTTTTTTTTATATAGGTGGCCTAGTATCAAGGTATAGCTAGATTCCTGGTAGAACTTGAATATAGGTGGATATTTCAAGATTATCAACTCTAGTATTAACTACTAGATCAACTAGATTGTCAATAATTGCAGGGGCAGCAATTTTATTATTCAGGTTGTATGATCCTATAGGACCTAGCTAAGTATATATTGGCCGGGCTGCAGGCTGGGTATTAGGTTCTAATGTGTTAGCTAATTTTTAAATTCGATGAAAACCTAGATTAAAACTCGATTTCAAACAAGTTACACCGATCAAATTAAATTAAGAATTAAATTATAGTGCTATAGTGATGGTGTGACAGAATTCCAATTATGAGTTTTTTTTTTTTGAATTTGTGACATAAATTATATATATATATATATATATACATACTATATATATATATATATATATATATATAAAAGTATGAGTAAACAGCACAAATAATTGTTTCAGATTGATCGAATGAGTATGATGAAAGAGTTAACTGTATGGTAAGTTCGGTCAACTTCGGTGTAGTTCGGTCTAGCTAGGGTTTGGTACTAGGGTCGGTATCTAGTTCAGAGTATTGTTCGGTGTGATGGAATTTTCACACAAAAATTAAAGTTATCCCAGACTTTTAAAATGATTTGAATTCTAGATTGAATTCCAGTTTGAACTTTGAAGTTTTTAGACTGTTCTTCTACATTCATACAGCATGACTCAAACCAATTCAAACACTTTAAGTCACTGATCAATCAAGCAATCAATCAATCAATCAATCAATCATTGACAATCAAGCAACAAAAGAAGAAGCTAGAGAAGAAGTCGACTGGAGAACATTTGACATTCATTGAGTCCCTCATTTACGCCGCCCCGGCGCCCCCTGAACACCCATGGTGCCCCACCCACCGACACCCTCCCACCCACCACCGACCATGCATATTGAAGCCATAAGAAGAAGGGGACGGGAAGCGACAAAGGCTGAGAGAACGGAGACGGCCAAAGTTCTTTCCAAGCCAGAACAAAGAAAAACGAACAGCCGCCTACAGTAAAGAAGAGACGCACAAGAGTTCAGGCACGAACTGAGGCATGAACTGCTGCTGACGAGTGGTACAATCCAATGAGCGTTCTCCATCCGTCGATGCAGTAATTCCGTTGGCTTCGGACAAAGTCAGTCAGAGACGTGCCGACACGGACGGGCACGCGTCGAAGCACGAAAGTCAAAAACAAAGAAAGAAAGGCGAAAAAGACCGACGTCTCCCAGAGAAAGAAAGCATGCAAGAAAAATGTTTTTCAACACACGCACAGATCAATTGATCATCATCGAGCTCATTCACTTCTTTTGGCGCAGAGTCCAGCAAAAATTCCCTCCATCACGTCACTCCATTTCATTCTCTTCAATGCTGCAATGAACTCCAACGCCATCGTCTCTGAGTGTCGCCAAAATGAAAACCTCGAGAGCGCCTGATGCACATTCTGCAGTTGCTCGGAAAGTCGACCCGTTGTACCCACCGTCGCCCTCACCGTCAAGACGCAGCCCAACGGAAAAGCAAGAGTCACCACGAGGCCCTGGAAGCTGTTCACGACCCTGAACAGGAGCATCAACGACAGGGCGAGGAGGAAAACGCCTGTTTCAAGAGGCCGCTGCTCCATTGCGGCGGCCGCAACGTGGACGACCCCCATGAACACCTCGAACCCCTTCTTCGCACTCCAGACTGACACATCCTGTGCGAAAGACCGAAGGTCCTCGAGCTTCTCAGCAACCTCACCGGCAACTACCAGGGGGAGATTGGTAGGCTTCTCCACGTCCTGAGCGACCTTCACAACCTCGATAGACAGATCTCCCAGGAGGCCTCGGAGCGTCGGGTTCGTCAGTCTTTCGTTGGCTTCTCTGGAGACTCGCTCGAACTCTGAGAGGGTCTCAGCGACAGAAGGATCGAGGGACTTGAGAAGACCCCCCATTCTCATGGTGGCCAGGAAACAGGCCAGTCCCCTTCGGGTGTTCTGCCGGCAGTATTCGTACGTTGTCTCTCGTTGAAAAACCTCTGTCCCCTGAAGCCACTCACGCAGGCCTTCCAGTCGAGCTTTCTTCATTTGGAAGTCTGCAGCTAGAATTCCCTCAACTGCTTCCTTGTTCCCTGCATCCCGAAGCGTTTGAATGCGGCTTCTCAAGTCCTGACACAGTGTTTTCTGCTGCTCCAGCTTTGTCTCTTCATGTGTCACAGTCTCCTTCGCGACGGGGGTGTCCTTCTCGAGGGCAATCACCTTCACCGTTCCCTTGATCTCCCACTTGGCCGACACATCGACAGTCAACTTCCGGTAGTCTCTCTCATACGTGTGCTCGGCGCTGACAACGTCGCCACCCTCTTGCTCGTACCGGTAGGTAAAGATCGGAATGTCTCTCCCGCTTGTGGCCGAGTGCGTGACAGGAACACCCCAAAACCACTGCCATCCAGTGTTGAGCTTGTGAATCTGTTCCTCTGTGATGACCACATGCCTTTCGGAAGTTCTGCACGAAGGCAGAGGGGGGGCGCAGAGAAATTCAGCAGAGAAGGTAGCAAAATAAAGTGCACAGAGGTCACTGAGAGAACACAGAAGGTCCATCGGGAAAGTCAGAACTTTGAAGAGCATCCAAGGAGGCTTCAACTGTGGAAGAAATAACCGAAAAAAAAAAAGATCGACCGACTCGTTCTCAGCTGACCTGAGGTGTTCAATTCGTTTCTCGATCCTGATCATGTCAGCATCGGCTTGCTTAAACTCCTCTCTCAGCGCTTTCAGTCTCTCTTCCTTCACGCCCCTCCAGTCTGCCTCCAGCCTTCTGAGGAGGGTCTCTTTGTTCTCGATCTCTGTTTTCACCTCAGCAGCAACGTTGGACAAATCCTTCAGGGGCTCAGTGTACTGTTGTGCTGCTAGCACCAGAAGATCGGCAAACTCGACCCCATGCCCCTGGGAAACAGCCGCAGTCAGGCGAGGTCCGTTCAGAGGCATGGAGCGCGCGACCAGGTGGCCAACCTTCTCCCTTTGCTTCTTGCAACCCTCCGGGACGAGGAACGTGGACGGGTCGCTGAGAACCACACGTCCTTTCATGAGGCACTCGCGAAATCTGATGATCTCCCGCACCCCACCCTGGATTTTGTGGAGCATGGCCATGTCCTCGTTGTCGCGCGGCACGTTCTGAAGATGAACCCCAGTGAGCGCGTTCTTGATATGGTTGTCCAGGTCCTCGTCCTCATCCTGCTGCCCCCCAATTGCAACGACATCCGTGAGGGCCCCACGGATTTCACCCAAAGCACTACGCACAGCAGCAGCCTGCTTGGGATGCGTCTGTCGAAGTCGGGCCCCGCATTCCGAGATGCTCTTCTTGGCGAACGCGATGTAGTCATCGATGTCCTTGTTCAGCCGCTCTCGGCTGACAGTAGCCATCATGTCCATGTCGAAAGCCTTCGACACGAAGTAGATCATGGAGTCAGAAGACACCAGATGGGAGGGAAAAGTCGTCTGCATCTGTGCCGCAAAGTCAGCCCAGGAGTGAATAACGGCAGGAGGAGCTCGACTAGAGGGAAAGCAGTTGGTGTAGGAGACTGTTGCAACAACACACTGCAACACCTTCGAAGAAGCTACAACCCCCGCGACAGATTGCGCTGTCCACGTCGCGTAGAGGGGGCCGCGAGTATCGAAGTATCCACCTGTATCAACATGCACGAATTGGGGGTCCTTGTAGTCGGGGAAAGTGGCTGGATGGAGGGTCTGAGACTCCAGGCACTGGGACGTACGAGGCGTCCTCACATTGGAATGAAGGACGAGCCGTCCCTCGGAGTCTCTGCGAAAAGTCGCACCGGTCTGTACAGCAACACCCGTGCTCTTCCCAGCGCCAGTGTTACCAACCCACGTGACCACACCTTTGCGACAGGCGTCCGGCCTTGGCTCGTACGACGCCAGCAAATACTGCAACACTTGGTGGTCTGTCAAAGCCATCGTGACTTTTGAAGATGTATATGCGCAATCTCACAGGTGATTGTATATGCTTACCAAAGTAGAAGAGAAAAAGGAGGCGTCGATATAGAAGAGTCTTTGTCCGACGAAAGGTGAATCAATGAAGCCACACTGAGCATCTTCAAAAGCCACAGCGTCTTCGAGAGAGCTCTGCTTACAGATCGATGTATATATATATGTAGCCACAGGAAATTATAGCGTGGGGTTGGGTTTTAGGTGTTGCATTTGCAACGCGCGGTGCGCATGTAAGCGCATTTTGCTGCACCCACTTTACCCCGGAAAGGCAAATGTATTATGTGGGGCACTTACGTGAAAAGGTCTCTCGGGGGTCTATCCAAATAATTTCGCTTTTTTTTACTGCTCGCACGCAGGATCGCAACCTGCGTGCGTCAACCTCCCTTCTTTATTCACGCATGCATGGGGTTGGGTTCACTTGCATGTGTTGCAGTTGCACGGATGGATGATTAATTGAGGGCCGCGCGATTTGGCATCATCCCAGCAGAACCGTTCAATCACGAGCATTCAGGAGCTCCTACTTCTTCTCCCTGTATTGATTGGTAATATAGAATAGGTAAAGGTAAAGGTTTGACTTTTGTTTCAGGGAAACTTGACCTTTGGAAGCATGTTTCTCCTTTTCACTCTGCTTTTCATGTCAACAGGGTTGCTGGTGCTATTTGCGACTTTGTTGAGCTCCCCTGCCTTTGAAGACCTGCTACGATCTCTCTGCCGCGCCGCTGATACATCACCCAGCTGTCGCGTTTCGCCTTTCGTTCAATGCCAGCTTGCTGCACTGACCTACCATCCCATCTGCAGTAAACCAATGCCAAAAGGGTTCTACTTGCAAAAACGCATCGCCTCATCTGCCTCTGAGGATGGCGTCCAAGCATTCTGTATTGACGTTTACTTGAACAAGAAGAAACGAGTGTTGGTTATGGCCGTTCGGGGAACTGACGCAGACAAGCTGGGAGATCTTGTTGAGGACTGGAGGCTCCTTCGAGCAAGGTGAGCAGACTGATCCTCTCTTTCGAAAAGCTGTTTGAACACACAATTTGCCGAGGGAAAATGTGTACATGTATCTTCAATCCAGCAAGCTGGTGGATGGCTGACCTGTCCCTGTCTGTATGCAGGATTCGGAACGACTACCAACGTTTCTTCCCTGGATACGTTCAAGCAGTGAAGGACACGATGGCGTTTTGCGAACGGCACTGGCCTGATTTCTCCTGGTATCTCACAGGACATTCTCTTGGTGCTGCTACTGTGGAGAACGCTTTCTGTCTGGATCTGTACGAAAAGAGCCGTGTGTCCCCCAGAGCTGCAGAACTTGAGGGCCAACTCTGGAATGTGACTTCTTGGGAGTCCCCGGGGTTCCCTCTCAGTTCAGAGATCGAAAGTTGTCTTCACGCTTATCGAGATTTAGTCGACAACCGTGTGGTGCAGTACTTCGGGCTTCCAAACGTGATCAACTGTCTTTTTCACAGGAAAATCTCTAGAAGGTGCTACCTTGTTGACATCAACGTCAACGCACCTGTCACTGTGGGACACGTTGTCAAGTGGACGCTCCACAACGCGGGTGTTGCAGTCACGTGGGTCAATACTGCGCGCTTTGCTATCAGTGGCCTGAGAGTCGTGTGTGTGAAGCTCTCGGAGCAGCTCTCTAACCAGGCTGCTCAGGAGGCTGCAGTGTCATGCTCTTTTTGGTCTTCTCCGGGGCAGTACATGGCGAGGTGCTTCAGTTCTGCACCAGCAGCCGCTCAAGCGGCGGAAGCCGTGAAGGCCATGGCGGCACTGTTGAAGAGTTGTGAGGCAAGTCTCGGAGGCGTAGTACCTCAAATGGCGGACAGTGTGCAACAGCTCCTTTTTGGCACCAGGTTCGTTGATGTCGTTGCAGGACCACTGAACACGATGTCTGCCCACGCTGCCAACTACACTCTCGACCAGATCAGATACGTCAAGTCCCAACACTCAATCGACCTGCACATGGCCGCCATGGAAGCCGCGACAGGTCTTGCAAAGAAGCAGTTGAAGGTCGTTGCGTTTCCCTCCCTGACTGCGAAGATCCAGCGCGGGGCCCTGGATTTCTTTACCAAGCCCTTTATTCCCAGAGGCTTTGAAGATCTCAGCAATCCACAGTTGAGAGACCAGATGAATGCACGGAAGCTCCAGGGCTTTGAGGTCTCTCCTGCAGACTTCCGATGGATCACTCCTTCAGTCCAACAGCTGAAGGAGGTGTACGACCAGGTGCAAGGAAAAGACTGGGACCGCATTGAAAAGGAGACAGAAGACGGACGCATGGACGTGAGTGGAATGGAAGCAGCGGCCAGACGATTGTACAAAGCAAGGAGGTATACTTCGCAGCCCCCTGCCCAATGGTGTACCGGTGCTTGATTCCCCTGAAGTCATGTTCTTCTGTGTATACATACTTTCCATGCTACGGTGCTCGACTGGATGCATGTGGCTTGCAATCGTGACCTTACATATAGGACGCGGCACAGCCAGGTCGTTTCAAAATTGTGCTCAAAACTATTTGGAAGTCTTTTTTTCGTATATGCATTGTCTGGGTCAAAATCGCTTGTTTTACTGACGAACTTTGCAATTGCATATAATAACTTGAACTTGAAGAAGTGAAGAAGAGGGTATCGCTTTAGGAATGCATCTAGGGATGCATACTGCTTCATATATGAAATCATGAGTGCGCTACTGAATGCGTTGCATGATTAATTATTATACAGACTATACTAGCCACTACAGCTCTAGCTATAGCTAGCTCAGGCTCATACTACCACTACAAGTAATGGAGATTAATAATGATGACTGAACTAGTAACTGAATCAACCTCTAGATCTATGTACTTAAAATTGACCCTAAATATACTAGTAAATATATATATATTTCTATATATATATATATATATATATATATAGTACTTTATTACCTGTTGTTAGAGATTATTCAGAGTAATTTGAATAAAATGCTAATAATTATGCTATAGATAATTGAAACACTGTTATAGAAACGAAACTGCTTCATATATTGCCGTCAAACCGACTTAAGCGCTAAAAACTTATAAAATTAGGCCAGTGGCTATATATATGCCGATAGCGATCGATGGCGTATCATGATGACATGATGCTGATGATATTTATGATGAAATTTGCTTGAAAACCTTTAATATAATAGGAGCTAGCTTAAGGGGTATTATAACACGTTTCAAGTTCATTCTCAGACTCCTTACAGTTTGAAAGTATCTAGGAAAGAATATTATATAGTTTATCTTTCAACTTCTATATTCAAGTTATATCATTATATATGATGATGATATATAAATTTGAAATAATAGCGACTCTAGTGGCGACTTGGATAACGGTCAATTGATTCCTAGATTGATTTAAGTGTTTCAGCATATAAACAGAAAAATCATTTGTAAATTTTAATCATACAGTTTGTCAGAGGGCTGTTTTCGTTTTATTTATAATCGATCGAAGCGAATGACTCTTGACTGCATGATGTGCTTGAAAAGATGGACGAATTGAGTCACTTGAGAATCGATGGCAAGAATGTCGAACGACAAACCTGTTCTTGGTCCGAGCTTGAAGCTTCGATTTTCTCTTCCATCATTCAAAGTTCCTTTTGATCTTCATTTTCTTATTCATTCCCTCCCACGTGGAAAGGGAACATCCCGCTGGGCTGCTGGGCATGTAGGAATGCAAGCAAAGATTCGAGCTATCAGAGAAAGGGAGCAAAGGAAGAATCCATCGTGACTGTACGAAGGGAATTAAGTTGACTGGTGCATCTTCCTTCATCTTCCCGGAGGACAATGTCGGGCCCTGTCTACCCATACCCATACATACGCGCACGCATCTCCTTCCATTGTGTTCCTATCTGGTTGCAAGAAAACTGCCATGCTCCGTTTGCCTGCAGCGATGATTTTCATTCGCCTGTGATTGCGTCTGTCTCTTTGTCTGCTTACATTTTGAAAGGGGTTGGTTTGATTCGTTAAATAGGGAGTCGGTAAGATTCTTAATTGGATCTCCAGGACTTCTACCTCAGAGAGAAGCGGCTTCTCTCTCTCTCTCTCTCTCTCTCTCTCTCTCTCATTGACAAATTCACGCACCCTGCACCCACACGTGCACAGACATGCAGAGGAGATGCAGAGCTTCTCCATATGAGATAAACCGATTCGATTTCACGTGTCAGGAATGAACGGCATTGCAGGGTTGCAGCGAGGTTGTCTTTCTTCCAGCTTCCGCTCCTTTTTTCTTCTTTTTCTTCTGGCTCCCTCTGGTCCCCCCGTCAGGTTCGAACAGGTCTGTTGGACAGTCAAACTTTCCGAGAGATCGAACAGTCGACTGACACACCGAATGAATGAGAGAAGAGCAGAGTTCCCGTGTGCAAAGGAGGGACGTGGCGCATGTTTGAGAGAGAAGTACAAAGATGTTTTTCGTTCTTCACTTGATCTTGTGTTGGTTTCATCAGCTTTTTCTTTCTTATGTTGTTGTTTTCTTCCCTTAAACAGCTAAGGAACGAGATCAGTGCTCGAAGTCAGGTGGTAGATGTGGTGCTGGTGCTGTGTGGAGGCCGTGGTTTCGAAGGAAAGAGGCAGTCAGTGTCAGTCCTGTTTCCTTTCCTTTCTTGCACCTCCGTTTTGATCAAATCAGTCCTCCGACAGGAGAACAAACTGGCTTGCTGGCTTGCTGGCACTCATTCGGTAAGAGACGGGGAGGGAGGGAAGCGAGGGAGACGAGATGGAGGGTTTTCGAAAGAGTCAGAGACGGAGGGAGGGAGGGAGGAACTGTCGAGGGGGGGGGTTCCAAAGGGATAGACGGAAGGAAGATCGAGGCAGCAAAGATGAGTGAGGAGCAGAGAGAGGGAAGAGAGAGAGAAAGGAAAGAAAGAAAGAAAAAAGCCTTTGGATACACATTTTCAGTACAATCTTTCTCTGCGTTTGCTTGTTCAAAAAGACCGACCGACGTTGTCCTGCTTTTCTTTCTTCAGACGCCTGCTCGCCTGCGAGTTTGGAGAGGAGGGCTTCCTGTTCTGTTTTTGTTTCTTCTCTTTGACCATCACTCTTCCACTTCATCACTTTTATTACCATTTGCTCCTCTTTGCAGGCAAACAGACTGGATCGTATCCCATCCCCCCCCTGCCCCTTGCCCTTTTCCTGTCCTGAGAGAGACAGTAGATGCCTCTGTCGCACAGACAATGTTTGTAAGTTTGACGCTTCGTCTCTTTCTTCACGAATTCAAAGTATCTTTCTCCTGCTTTCAGCCAGATAAACGCTACACGCATGTACCTGAAGATCGAAAAGAAGCGGCAACAGGGGACAAGAAAGAAGGAAAGAAAATGAGCAAAGGGGGTTTGTTGCTGTGGTGAGAGGGATCGTCTGGGTGTACTGAACGACGGGACGTCATGCTGATTGACGACTGCACCCAACCTTCCCTTGTTTTGATCTGCCGCTTGTTTATTTCGACTTTTCGTGTCCCTTCCGCCTTTCCTTTCCTTACAGTGCCTACGTATTCTGCTCCCGTTCATTTCTTTCTGTCCTTCTGCTAAAGCTCGACTGTAAGACGGAAAGACAGACGAATGGCTGACCGTGTGCAAGTGTACATTTACAATTCAGGCTTTGAGACTTCTTCCCAAACAATCGTTCTTTCCCTTTCCCCTCTGGGTGAGTCCTCTTTTCTGTTTTCGTCTTTTCCTGTTCGAATCTCACTTCCAGGCGGATTTCCCCTTTCTCTTCCTTTCTTTCTTCGGAAAGTCTTCTGAAGGCTCCCTTTAGCAAGTTGGAAGAAAACTTCATTCTGCATGGTCCTTTGGCGACTACATTGTTTCGATGATCCCTGCACTGCCTCTTTCCCCCCAAAGCCCTCACCCGATGACAAGAAAGTCCCTTCAAACCCCGTGCAAGTAATCCTGCAGGA
Source organism: Chromera velia (assembly GCA_018398765.1). Classification (NCBI taxonomy): domain Eukaryota; family Chromeraceae; genus Chromera; species Chromera velia. The sequence continues at coordinate 116,172 of JAHBMJ010000179.1, read as the reverse complement.
GTTGGTGTTCCTTTTTCATTTGATCCTACTGTTATCGAGGGACAAACTGTTCAGGTTTCAATTCGTATGTGAATGAATGAATGAGTTAATGAATGAATGAATAAAAATAATCGATGGCATTCGGTTGCGGAAAGAGAAGCTGCTCGCTCGAGTGCATGTGGGCCGGTCTTTCTTCTGATTGATTTTGCTCGGTTCGGCTCTGCTGTGCATTTGGAATCCTGTCTCCCTCCTGTGGTGAGGTCGACTTCAGCCAGTAACACACGAGCCATGCAGCCGAACAATCCATCGACTCGGCTTCTTGTCGCTCACCCTCGTTTTCTCCCCTCTCACGACGATGAGAGAGAAGAGAAAAAACTGAAAGGACGTAGACAGAGACAGCCAGCCCAAGATACACCCAGCTCCTTTTTTTCTTTCTTCTTACGGTACTACAAGGACTCTCTCATACAGATCGAATCTTTCTCATTCAATCTGTTTGATCGGGTACTGACCATGCTCTCTCGAGGTCTTCTTCGATTGATTTTGTTTGATTCATCCGTCGTCCGGAAAGGAACACAGAAAGAAAGGAAAAAGAGACGGAGAAAAAAAAAGAGAATCATGCGATGGGCTCTTCATTGATGCGCACAGTGCGATTCGTTCATGACGATGGATGGGTGCAGAAGAACTTCACGTACCATGCACTCGATGCATGCATTGAATTCCTTTCCTCTCCTTTTCTTCGTTCCAATTAAATTTCCCCATCCATGAACTTCTGCAGAGACACGCGTTCATGTCTCCTTTTTCATCTTTCATTTCTTCATCTTCTTCTTTCTGAGAGGGAGAGGAAACCAGAGCGAGCTCCTCTTTTCCCTCTCTGTCTCCTTGTTCACTTCCTTCACAGCGACGGAAACTGAGAAGCATCCGTCACATCCACAGGGGGACTCCGACGTGATGTCCCCTTCTCCTGTCCGGTGGCGGAAGAAGAGGTCTTCTCGTGGGCTGCTTCTGTGTCTGCCTGCCCTGCCCCCCCTGTGGTTTGCTTGCCTCCTCCGCTCTTCTCTTGGGATGAGGAACCCTCCTGGCGTCTGGGCTGAAGATGGGTGCGTGAGACAAAGGAAGAGTCACCGGAAAGAGAAGAAGCGGGGTCGGTAGAGGACCCGAAACGGGCGGCTCCTCTGGGACGCACAGCCCCCCCTCCCCTCACATTACCAATCACCTCACGGTCTCTTTCCTTGTCTCTCTGACTTTCCCTCTCTTTCTCTTGGTACCTGTCGCCTCTGTTGCTGTTGCTGGTTGCAGACGGAGAGGTAAAGGGGACAGGCTGGAGTCTGGTTGCGGAAGGACGGGAGGGTCCTTTTGTTGTGTTTGTGTTTGAGTTCCCTCTGGTGTCCCTCTCTCGGTACTCTTCCCTCATCTTCTCTCTCTCCCTCTCCACAGCAGCGTGGAGACCAAACTGCCCCCTCTCCTTCTCGGGTTGGTCCTTCTCTCCTCTTTCTCCGCGGTCTCTGTCCCTGTCCCTCTGTCCGTTCTGCGAGTGTGCAAACACGCAGGTGTCCCCATACACACAGGACCCTGTCGATACGAAGGCCTCACACATTCGAGTGCGGAATGCCTCGTAGTGCTGCAACTCAAAGAAGTAGTGGGCGTAGAAACAGTTGTGTCTCCACTTGCAACGCAGGTGATTGCCCACGCCCATTGCACATGGAGTGGTGCAGGATCGGAATCTGCGTGCGTCAGGCAGGAGGTCTTTGGGAGTCATCCACCCCTGGCAAAAGTAGCCAGCCCCTGTTGCCTCGTAGGGATTTTCATTGGGGTCGGGTGTGAGAAGTGCCTTGTCCTTCCCGTCCTTTTCTGTTGAGTCTGCTGATTTCTCTTTTGACGATCCCTTGTCGTGGGAGGCTGGAGAGGTTTCAGTCTCCTCTGTCTCTGCAGTTGTTTCCTCACAGAGAGGGGTCTCGACGTTCTCTTGCTGGGAAGGGGGCGCCGTTGTCTGGTCGGCTTGAGAAGCTGGGGATGTGCTGGGGGCAGAGGCTGAAGCCTCAGTGGGGGCAGGAGAGACAGTGCGCTCGGCAGTGTCTTGAATGTTTGCCTGGCTGGTGTCTGAAGAGGGAGGGGACACCTTGGCAGGTCCAGAAGGAGGGTTTGTGTTCGACTCTACTTTGGTTTCAGTGGTTGGTGTGGGGGCAGAGGGCTTTGTGGGGAATCTGAAAGAAGCAATGGGATGCCGGGGCCTGCCGTTTCCATCTCTGGGTGCTTCTCCTCTCTCCCTCTCCCTCTCCCTCTCTCTGTCCTTATTCTCTTTTGATTCCCCCCTCTCTCTGCTGTCCCTTGCTGGTCCTGGAGGGACCGAGTTCTCTTTCTCCCCGTCAGCCGCACTGCCCCCACTTACTGGATCAGAGGAGGCTGAGGAGGTGCGGGAGGTGCCTCTGAGCCTCTTCCTTTCTTTCTGCTGCTGTTGTTGTTGTTGTTGGGCTGCCAGGAGGAAGTTTTCCCTTTCCTTCTCGAGGGTCTTTTCTGCCTGTGCGGCTCTTTGGCGTTCCCTCTCGATGTCTCTCTCCTGCCTTTGGAGAGTCTCTTGCAGCCTGAGAGCCTGCTCCAGGGCTGTGGCGTACCTGTTCTGGAGCTGCAGGCAGGGATCGAGGTAGGGAAGAAATGAATGAATGAGTGAATCAGGAATTAAATGAATACATGAGTGAAGGAGGGAGAGAGGGAAAGTAGGAAAGTAGGAAAGAAGGAAGGAATCAATCAACGATTTTTGCGCAACATGTACTCCACGCTGTTCTATTGCCTTTAAGTCTTCTTTGAACCGAATCTGTCAAGAAGAAGAAAGAAAAGAGAGACCCCCACGACAGATGCGGGAGAAGAGATTGATGCGCAATTTTCGACTCCAAGGGGATGTGACTGGAGCTGAACAAAGAAGCAGAAGAAGAAAATGACCCAAGAGATCGGAATACCAAGCCCCCAGAGCAATAAAGGGTGTGACAGTCCCCAGATCCCTCTATGCACAAATACATGCAGAAGTTTGTCCCCTTGTTTCCTGATCGAGCCATTTCCTCCAACATAGATTACACGACAGAATCCCCAACGAAGCAAGGAAGTGCGCACTCAATCAGCGGGTAGGATCAAGCAAGAGAGAGAGAAGGGAGACGAAGAGGGAGGCAGGGAGAGAGGAAGATCACTTACCCACCCTGCCATGCTCCTTCCTCAACGTTTCGAGTTCGTTGACAAGTTTGCGGGCGCATCGGGGGCCCTGTGCACACGCGCGCACTGCCACAGTCTCGGTGACAGGTGTTGGCACTCCGCAGATTTCGCATGCGAGAGAGAGCCGGAGGTCGTTCGGAGCGCATCCGGGAGAGCTGCCCCCCCTGTGCGGTGAAGCAGAGGCGGCGACTGAGTTCGGGAAGTCGTAGGCCGAGCCTGAGAAGTTCCCTCCGACTCCGGTCTCTTGCCCCGCGGCCCTGTTGCTCTGGTCGGATGGGCAGAAGCCCCCGAAGGCGGCCTTCGGAGAGAAGGGGGAGACGGAGACGTTTGGGTTGTTCGCGTTGGAGTTGGGGACAGACCCAGACACAAGACTGGAACCAGAAAAGAGGGGGGAAGGCGCGATGATGGGCGAGAAGGAGACGGGCATCGCGCGTGTCTTCAAAGGCTGCAGGAATGAAAGCGTGCGGGAACATACTCAGATTTTATTATGAAAACGAAGATCTGACATGATACATCTTTCGCTTCTTCTCCCTCTGCTTTACTTTGGACTGTACCGGCAGTCTTTCTAGCCAAGAAGTCACTTATTGATCGAGTCTTTCTGCCTACATGCAAGGAAGGATGGATGGACGATTCTTTTCTTTCACTCCATGCAAACGATTGCGTCCGTCTTTCCATCCAACTCCGTTCCTGGTGGAAGCTCTCCGCACACATTTTTGGCTGCCTGCTTTCTCACTTTCGCAAGTCGTGCAGATAATAGATTTTCGCGGGCGACGAACAATTCTCCACCGCATACACGCATGTATGCATACGCATGTAGCAGATGGACATGGATGCATGCACGCAACTGACCTGCGGCAATTTGCCGACATGCTTCAACCCCACCAGACCTCTCCGATCCTCTCCGACGGAGGCCCCGGCATCCCCTCCCCCTCCCCCTGCAGGAGGTCGGGAGGGGGAGGAGGAGGCACCAGCAGCCAGAAGAACAGACTGCCAGGTAAGAGGCTCTGTGTTTCCGTCTGTGTCCTTGGTTTCTGTTCTCTTGACTTCGTCCTCGCAATCTGCATGGCAGTCTGCGTGGAGGTTTCTGCAGCTGTCGTGACGGTGGTCGACACGTGCACTGACGTCGTTTTGGGAGAAGTACGGGAATGCACCCGCAGTCGCATGTGCATGGAGGTCGAGGGCCTGGCTGTCTTCTTCTCTGTCGAAGTTGAAAGAGAGGGAAACTGCAGCTGCCCCCGTCCCCTCATCAAGGTTGAGAGAAGAAGCATGTAGAACTGAAGAATCGCTTTGGGAGGGGAGTGCATTCCCTCCTGTTTCGCTGCTGGAGTGGTCAGAGAAGGGGGCTGTCTGCGGCATGTGGTCGGACTGCCACCCGAGTGGGTCGTACATGGTGCTCATTTGCTTGTTTGCCTTCGTGATCGCTCGCTTGCTTACTCGACGGACGGGTGAACACTCGTCAGCGGGGCGCCAGCGTGCACACACACACGGACACACACAGACACGTACAGGTAGATGAACGGATAGGGTCAGACTTGACGATCGAACAGGTGCGGATTTGTGCTGGCGTTGGCTTGATTGTGTGATCGATTCTCTGATCGAGGGCAAGCACCCGTCTACTTCCTTTGTTATACACCTCCTCCTCTTTTTTATGCATTTACAGACTGAGTTGTAATCCTTTGAGAGGCACGCCCCACTCGGAAGCAGAGGTCTTTCCGGGCAGATTCGACCAGAAGAGGATCGACAGGCGTGTATGTGCCTGCCTGCCTCTGTGTTCGTCTGTCGATCGATTGCATGCTGCTTATCACCGGTCGACCGATACATGCATGTGTATACATCTTTGAAAAATGTACTATATATATATTAAAATTGATATTAATAAAATTATTTTTAATTAAAACTATATATATCCTCTCAGTATCTGAGTTTTGGGAAGAAAAATAAAGAAGAATTAATTAAAAAAAGGAACACAGACCGATACAGCCAATGAATCTGCCAAATCCACTCACTGGGTAATATGGATCACAACGATAAAAAAATAATTAAGGTCCGGGGGAGGGGCTCGGCCCGGCCGGAGATACACTTTGCGGTCAAGGAGATATGGTGAGTGCCTTCAGAGGTGCGAGATGCGGTTCGTGAACAAAGCAATTAAAAAAAAAGTCCTCTGAAGGAATTATGCGAGTTTTTCGTCTGCAAATTCCGAGGGCCTCTCTGGGAATTGCTGGACTATGCTGGACTGCCCTCCGAGATAATCGCCAAACACGTTTACCCGCAATAATATTTTGCGCGGTTTGCATGCGGCCGGAATTTTTGCGGTGAGAATTTTTTTCCGTCACGCAGTGATCGAGACCGAATTTTAGACGTCAGCTCAGGCAAGGCAGAAAGGAGACAGAAGAGACGAGACTGCAGAGACGACCAAGGAGACGAAAGGAGACGAGACTGAAGAGACGGCAAACTTTCTTTGAGGCTTCTTTTCACGTTTACGAAGCAGCTGAAAGACTTCTATCGCTTCCCGAAGTCTTAAGTTTCCCACAACAGCTTTCTCAACAGCTTGGTTGAGCTCCACAACCACAACTTCTTCTCACCTTGAAGAACAACCCTACCCATCCTAGTAAGATGGCGACTGAACAACCTGCTGCACCCGCTCCTGGCGGAGAGAAAGTGGAGATTGATGAGATCACTAGAGGCCTCGGATACCCTCCCAACAGTGCGCAGCACAACCTCCACCAGAAACACGTGACTGTTGAGTTGAACCACCTCATGAGTTACATCGACCTTCAGAATACGGACGTGGATGGCCTGTTCAACTGGGTGAATCTGAACCTCATGAACTTGGCCTACCATTTCCCCAATGAGCAGATTCTTCACTTCTGCCACTCCGCTCTCCTCGACTTTGTTGCTGGGGAGCCCGTCAAAGTGAAGAGTGCTGCAGCCATCTGCTCTCTCTTCCAGAATGGCCTCATCACCGCTGCAGAGAAGGACGCCCTGATTCTCCACTTCCTCGAGAGGTCACTCAGAGAGCCCCACAACGCCGCTGCTCTTGCTCAGCCAACCGTGCAGGACGCCAAGACCAAGCGTACGTTGAAGAAGAAGAAGGCAGATGGCACAGAAGTGGAAGGAGACAACGCCGCAACAGATGGAGGAGACGAGACGATGGGCGGTGCGGGAGAGGCCGACCGTCCCGAGGGTCTCGGCATTTCCCTCACTGAACAGATGAAGAGAATCCTCCGCTACGCCGAGGCTCGTGGTGCACCCATGCACGCCTCCCCAGAGGAGGAAAACCTCCAGGGAGGCCCTGCGTACGTTCCTGAGGGACGGGGAATGCCCGCGGGCTCTCCCTCCATGGCCAACGCCCACGCCCACAACGTGTCTGCTTCCAAGCCTACGGTCAGTTTAGAGAGACAAAAGCAGCCAAGACGGTAGCAAGGAATGCCTATATGAAAGAATTTCCCTCTTTTTGTGTTCTACAAATGGTGTTGCGTTTCCCCTTCGTCCCTCCTCTGGCTTTCTCTTCCTTCCTTTTTGCTACCCTCGGGATGCTGTTGCTCGACCTTCACTTCCATGCACGCACCTCTCCTGACCTGACCTGACCTAGCCCAACTTCACTTGTCCGAGTCCTCTCCCTCTGTCTGCCTGCCTCCCTGCTTGCCTGCAGACCCGCGCAAAGGGCGCCAAGAAGGCTACCCGACATCCACCCGGTTCCCCCTCTGCCCACCATCACCATGAGCACATCCACAGGGGCCCTTCCGGGTCCCCAGTGGCACACATCCACCTCACCGGCGTCCTCCGCGATGCCTTCAACGTGAGCATCGGAGAAACCGGTCGTGCCGCCCTCAAGACCATGCTCTCTCACCGCTGCAAGACAGACCCTATCTGCAAGGAGAAGGTCATGCAGATCGGCCAAATCAAGTACGCGAAACTCCAAGAGCTCCTCCAGATGGCCCAGGTCGGTAGGTGGGTGGGAAATGAGGACACACGGGAGAAAGAAAAGCATGAAAATAATAGAAAACGTACAAAGCGAATCTCCCTTCTTTCTGTTTTGTTTCATGCCTTCCTCGCTCCGTCTTCGTTATCTGGTTTCTGTTTGACTTCCCTTCCTCTTTCACACTCCTGCTCGTTCCCTTCCCAGCTCCGTGTCAGACTCCCTACAGACCTCCCTACCTGCCCCTCACCCCCTTTTGAATGAGTGCAGGCCTGCGGACTTGAGAGAGAGATCCAGTCCCTCCAACGTCAGCACAACGACAGAACCGCGCACCGACAGAGGTACAGGAAGCGTCCCCGTCCGGGTGCGGGCCCCGGGGACATGGGTGTAGACGACGATGGGGACTATGACGACGATGGAGAGTGGGGGTCCCACTTCGGAGACGACGCCTCTGATGGCGGCCAAGGTCTCAGTCAGGCCCAGGCAGCTCACCATGCCTACCACACCGCCATGGCCGAGTCTCACAGAGAGAGAGAACTCGCAGAGGCCGCAGACCACCCCGACCCGACATCCGAAGATCTCGATGAGGAGCCCCGTGCTGCCAATTCCCTTCCCGAATCCCCAGTCCAAGAGAACGCGTCAGCCTCAGCATCCGCATCCGCCTCTGCTGCTGCCGCAGTCGAGAAGGCGGGGGGTGCCTCTGCTGCGTCTGCAGCCGCTGAGGGTGCTGTGCAGATGCAGGCACAGCCAACAACCGAGAATGAGGACGTGGGAGATGCTGCTGGCAGCAGAACTTCCGTGCAGCCGTCTTCCGGTGCCGCTGCCTCCGGCAATGTGGACGCCTCCCCCCGTGAGGGGCTGAACCCCGGGTCCCCCTCCTACCCCATGATGGGGATCGGTGCGTCTGGCTCTGGGGCAGGGGCAGAGGCAGGAAGTGTGGACAAGCCGATCGACCCCAACGCTCCTCTTATGTGAGGAGACGGACAGAAGGCATGAGTGCATTGGGGGGGTGTAGGAAATGGGGCGGGAGGGTGTTTGGTTCGTTGGTGCTCTGTGCACTCACGAGTGACTTCATGAATGTGTTCGTGACCGTGAGAGTCTGTGAGTGCGCGAATGAATGTTCTTCCAACGAAATGAAGAAACGTTGAGGCGTGTGTGTCCACCCTTTCCTCTCCTTTCTCTTTTCTCTTTCCTGAATGGAAGGGACGAGTGTCTGTCCTGCCTGTGCGCTTGGGGAGAGAAGCTGAACGGGGCTCGGAAGATGAATAACGAATAAGGAGCTTTCAAGACGGAGGGAGAAGGACGATGGTTTTCTTTTTCTCTCTACCACTCTGTCTTGCCGTCCCTCAGCAAAACGAATCGAACGAACAAGAGCTGACGGATGAGAGAGTGAGTGCCGTCTGACATGACTAATAAACAGCGAGAGGGCTAGAAGGAAGGAAGACTGTCTCTCTGGCCGGCCTTCTCTTTTCTCTCTGTCCGTCTCGGGCCATCAGGAGACCAGGACGAAAGTGGCATCCTCTCTTTGTTCCCCCCTGCATGTGCGTACTTGGCAACAGAAATTTTGGCTCTTCCTTCTCTCTCTCACCCTATCCCTTCTTTCTGGCTCTTCTCTCCCTCTCTCTCTCTCTGCCAACGGTGCATGCATGCGTTTCTTTCGTCATGCACGTGACTGTTCGTTCATTCGTTCGTGGAGGAGCCGAGCCATCCATCGGCCTTGCATAAGGAAGTTGTGTGTGTTGATTCGGTACTGGACGTGACTGAATTGTGTTTTGCTTCCTTCCGACAGTGTGAGTAAATTCCTTCTCTTCTCTTCCCTTCCCTTCCCGTCTTCTCTTTCGTCTTGGCAGTCAGTCGGTCAGGGGGTTTCATCATCAAACGGAAGGGGGAAAGAACGATCGAAGAAACAGTCGACAATCCCCATCCTCAATCAAATTCATTCGATCATCCATCATTAGGGGGGGGGCTACATGAAGAAAAAACCAAACACCAACATAAGTAGAACCTGACTGAGTCTATCGGAGGGACGGTCTGATCGAATACCTATGCACCCACAGATGCAAACCCATAAGAAAATAAGAGAGCGAAAGAACGAAAGTGCCCTTCCTTCCTTCCACTTGAGTTGAGAGAACCGAACAGGGAGGAGGAAGAGAAAGATGAGGCGTGAGGGGCGACGGAGAAGGCGGCCGTTTCCATCTGGGACGTGGCTGATGGAGACGTTGTCTTTTGTGCTCTGACTCACTCGCTCTTCAGCAACAGTGAAAGGAAAAGGAGGGTGAGAGAGAGACCTATCCGATCAGAAGGTCGAAGACTGACTGACTGATTCAGTTTTTCCTTCCTTCGCTTCTCCCTCCCCCCCCTCGTTCTTTAAAGTGCCTTCCTGCTTTTGTTTTCATGCCTGTCCATGTATTGATTGTGAAAACACTCATTTGTCTCTTTCTCTCTCCCCTTATTCTTCTACCGTTCCCTGCCACCCTCTCCGGGTGCTGGGCCGAGGGTTCTTTTCGGGTTTCGCCTTCTGGCTGCATGCCTGGCAGGGTCCCCTTCTATCCTTCCCAAACGACCATAGTGAGTAAGTGAGTGCGAACGTCTCGCTTCGGTTGGTTTCCCTCGCCTTCGATGGATCTTCTCGTTCATGTGTGGGTGCTCTTCGGGTGTGCTTGCATTTTTTTGTTTGCAATCTGGCAAGAGGCCTCCCGGGGCGGGGGAACGGAAGAAAGGAAGTGCTACTGTGGGACGAAAAGAAGATGAGACTGTGAATGAGACAGAGACCGCGTGTAAAAAGAAGGAAGGGAGTGTTGTCCTGTCTCGCCTCGACGGTAATGGACGAAAAATGAATCGAGGGGATCCAAACCTGGAGGCTGGCTCTGAGATGTTTTCTTTCTTTCTTTCTGCCTGCCTGCCTCTCTTTTTCCCTCCCTGCAATAAAGGCCGAGAGAAGCAAACCTGTTGTGAATAATTCAACTGACAGAGGGTAGGGAAGGGAAGGGAACGGCGGTGGGTGGGCACTTTCGCGTTGGGATCGGAGACGACGATCCGCTTTGTTGTAGTTCTCTCTCCTTTCCTTTTTTCTTTCTTTAAGCGAGCCGGTCGATTCACGACTGCGCTCTCTGGTGGGCGAATGAAGGAAGAAGGGGAAGGGAGAGGGTAGGGGGAAGAAAGGCACAAAAGAAGGCATTGATGGACTTGCTGCTGGTGATTTTGTGTGTTTGTTTCACCCACCCAGATCCTTGATTGTTCGCTTTCTGTCTGTCCATCTATCTTCAGGCATGCAGAGGGGAGGACTGGGTAGGGAAGAGGGGGGAGGAGTTGGTTGATTCAAGTCGAGGGATTGTTCTTTGAAAAGGACGGTGGGTGTGAGATTGTATGGCGGTGGAGAGAGAGGAGGGAGAGAGGGTGTATTGGTCTCTCCTGGCAGCTCGTTTTGCTTGTCTTGCATGCAGGCAAGTGAATGCACGAATGAAAGAAGGAATGAATAAAATGGCAATGTCAGACGGAAGGAAATCAATTCGATCCACTGCAGGAAGGAAGGAAGAAAGAGCGGAAGGGAAGCGAAGGGCCATGCACGCATGTGTGCGTCAGGGTGGATAGATAGATGCGGCATGCGAACTTTGTGTGTGTCCCTGCGTTCCCAACTCTCTTCCTCTCTTCTTATCTTCTTTCTGTACTCCTCTTTCGCACATCGTGTGTGCGATTTTTGTTTCCGTTCGTCATCCTTTTGTCTTTCATGACTTTGATAGGCAGGCAGGCAGGCATGCTTTCAGGTGGTTTGAGTGAAATGGTTGTCTCTGCCTGTCTCTCGCTTTGTCTCTGCGTCTGTCTGGAGAGAACGCTGCCCTGCCGGTAGTGAGGACGGAAGCAAAAATTCATTTCAGCCAGGGAGTTTGTCTTTGGCGAAATCGAGAAACAGAAAAGCAGAAAGTGGAAGGAAAAGAATGCAGAGGACTGTGGCATGCAGGTTTTGCAGAAGGAGGGGGAGAAAGTTCAATAAAGACGTGCAAGTGGGGCGGAGAAAGCAAGAAAAGGCGGCAGACTCCGAGGAACGAGACGACCAGTGAGACGTTTCTGCATGTCTGTTTTTTCATCCGTGATTTTAGAAAAATTCAAAGTGAGGTCCCTTTGTGTAGGAGGCAGGCAGGGGTGGATGTTGCCTTTCTCTTAGAAGCAAATTCAAAATGGTCACTCAATCCTCCATTTATTTCGACGATAGCGAGCCATGAGGAAATTCGAGGAGGGGTATCGGAATGAAGATTCCTTCGAGGGACTAAACAGGGAAGAGCAGACAGAAAAGGGGCGAGAGGAAGGACGATCCACCAACGAAAGAAAAATTTCACTCTGTTGAAGCGCACGCGCTCCTTTTCTTCTCTTTGTCTGTTCAGTCCTAGAAAGAGATCATCAAAAGAACGAAAGAAGAAAAAAAGAACTGAGAGAACCGAAGAGAAGTCAGGCCAGCGTGGAGATTGAGGCAGGGAGGGAGGGAGGAAGAGAATGCATGCTTCCTTCCTCTAACCATTCCATTCTATTCGTGGATTCGTTTGTGACAATCGAGAAGAAGAGAAAGAGAGAAAGCCTGAAAGAAAGAGTTACCTCCCTGAGCTCGCATCCAGTGACTTCTCCCTTTCTACACCACTCGATCCTCTGAAATCCGACCTTAGGGACACAGAGGTACTCCAGAGCTTGCGTGGTTTTTGTCAGCAGCTGTGGTTTTGTATAGTTAGTTCAGACAGGAAGGGACGGACGAAACGGATGGAGATACCCGGCCGAGAAGCGAAGCGCCGGGGGGGAGGGCTCCTTTCGGTCGACTCTCTCTTCACTCTCTGCATGTTTCTTCGTATGCATGCCTGTTTTCTTCTCTTCTCTTCTCTTCATTTTGTCGCTGTGGCGTGATGTGATGTGCTGTGCTGACGGGCTGCTTGACCCACATCCTTTCCTTCGTCTTCCTTCATTCCTTTCTTCCAGCATCTGTCGGTTTGCCTTTTTTCTCCTTTCGCTATTTGAAGGTGAGGGCACTGAAAACTCACACACAAATCCGAGCTCCCTTAATTTCCACTCCTACGTCCCTCACTAATGTACAACTTCAATCGACCGCTGACTCACACCACACACCCGATACGAACAATCCAGTTGTTGTAGCAAGAGCGGGCAGGCGGCTCATCTGTCTCTTGTTCCCTTTCAATGCACCTCAATAAGGTTGGATCGGTTTGCTTGCGTCTTTCTTTATTTTGTTGCCTTCGTCGGAGACTGGTAGCTTGTGCAGAAAGACTTCATTGATTCGTCATGTGAGCCCCTCAGCAGAAGACAGATCCAAAAACAACCAAGGCAAAAAAGTCGAGGGAGCCTGGCCGAGAGAGTGTGCAGAGTCCATTCGATGGTGAGCGGTAGGGAGATGGCGATGACTCGATGCAAACTGTGCAAGCAACTAGTCTAACAATGACTTTCAGAAGAGAGGCACTGGCAAAGCGACACAGAGAAAGAGGGGTTTGAGAGACCGATCGATCGATTTCCATCCACGAACGTCGTGTTGGTGGACCTGGCGGTCTCCTGCCTTCGCTTCCGACGCGTATAGATGCAGCCTGAGAGCAAGAAACAGGACACAGAAGGCTTTCATCTTCGAAAAGCCTAGTGCCAGCCCGCATGTCATACATGTGTAGGTGTGCTGCAAGTTTGTATAAGTGTAAGTTGCATGCATAATACCGACAGTACACAATGTGATCATTCCAAATCCTGACGATGTCTGAGGGTGTAAAGCTTGATGAGGTGATCTCTAATGACTTAAGTTGGACCAAGCTTATGACATTCGATCACTGACATCTAGACTGGCATGACATAGAACGATTAAAGTCGACAGATAGACATAGCGAGAAGGCCCTAGGGCGGAACATATCAATCAATCAATCAATCAAAGTATTATATATCGATTTATTAGTAAATTATTACATGAAACTCATTTATCTCCTGGTATATTTCCTAGATTATCACTAGTATTATAAAAAATAATTAGTGTGAAGTGCTGATGATGATGATGATTGAGGGTTAAATCTTAGATTTAGCGACGCCAAATCCCAAGCCACTAACAAGGCTTTAAGGACAACCCAGAGCACACATTCATAGGGGGGGGGGGGTGAGGATCAAAGCCTGCATGCCAGTCAGATTGATTCGCCTCAACTTGCCTTATCGACAGAATGGATCTTCTTGAAACAGTCGGCTATAGCTTTGGAACCGCTTTTAGGCAGGATTGTGCACAACAGCAACACCATATCCTTCATTTTCTTCTCATTATCAGAAGTGCCCCTCTCGGTTACACCTGCAACGCGTTGTGCAATCTGTATTCTTATGTCAATGAGCGCTCTCTGCTTCGCAATTTCGTACAGTTCTTTCAGCCTGTTCCGTTCCTTTTCTGTGTTCTTACACTCCGTCAGGACATGAACCTCATCTTTGATCATACGCGAGGGGACATGACACTATAACAGATCACATTTTTTTTTATTGTTAAATTAACCAAACGCTAGCTAGATCAAAATTTAATTATCATCAAACGTTTTTTGGTTGTCAGTCTGAATTAAGTGATAAGTGATTTAGTGGTGCCCTTGAGCACTGTCGCCGTTTTGTCTTATAGAGGTCGCCCCCGCTGCGGGCCCCGCCCCGCAAACGGCATGGGGGTGTGCCCCATCGCTGAGGCTCAGACCACACCCCGCGGCCCGCCCGGAATCTCTTCCAGGCCGTTTTCAATCAACTTCTTTGTTGCACACACGCGGCCTAAGCCTTTGCATGTGACGTGCTTTACACATTACGCTTCTTTTTTTTCATGACCCAAAACCTCACCTTAGACCTCACCGTACCTCCGAACTACTTCGTCAACAACAACCAATGCATGTGAGCAAACTGCTTTGACGCTGCACCATGGATTTACCACCGATCAATCTACCACTCGATCTATCAGAAAAAGTAATGAGACGGCGGCTAGTACGGCGGGAAAATGGAAGCCAAAATGCAGAACTAAAGGCAGTTGGGCATGGGTCCCATTTTTTCAAACACAAAAATTGCATGCTCTAACTTCTTCAGACTCCCTCCTCTCTCATCCCCCGAGAAGTGCTCGAGGTCGTTGAACCCGTGCAGAGGACATGCACGTTCACACAGACAGAGATCGATCGAAACCTTTCAACGTAACCCACTTCTCTTTATTCCCACGACCAGGCTTCACTTTCTTTCACAGGTCCCCACCCCTTCCCCTGCATTCTCCCGTCTCTGATCACTTGTTCAGTTTTGCGTACATTTCCGCAATTTGCTTCTGGAAGACCGTGTTTGCCTGGAGCCTCTTCAGCTTGAAAGAGGGGGTCAACAGATCTTTCTCCACAGTGAAGGGCTCGGGCCAGAGCGTGACCTCCTTCCCGAATTCCATTCCATTCCATTCAGCTTGTTTGCCTTCCCGGCCGCGTTCATCTCCTCTACCCCCTCCTCCTTGAACTCCTCGATCGTCCGCGCACAAAGCCTTAATTCATGTCACGCGGCTTGCCTGTCTTCTCAGCGAAAGCCTGATCCATCGATCGAGTCAGAGGAAGGGAAATATAACAATATATCTCCTACGAATAACACACAGACTTGTGGCAAAAGTTGGCCATCACCAGCAAAAGAAAAGGCGCACGCAAATCGAGCAGTTTGCGAAGGTGCAGAGAGGGACCCAACAGCCCTGAAGCATGTGCACAAATTCCTGTACACACGTTTCCTCAGTCGACAGCAAAAAATACAGGGGCAGCAATACAATTCCAAAAACTGGCTATGGTCACGAAGGCGGATCTGACTGAGTCAGGGGCGGGCCTGCCTATGTGGAAGGAAAAAATGACATTCAACATCTCCCGCTAATTGATAGCGCAAAGTTTCTCTTTGCCTGTCTCCCCCTCTCTCTGACTCATTGACTGACTGACTGACCCTCACGCCCTCATCCGAAGGCACAACGACCGCGGCAAGAAATCTCTCTGTGGAGGTGCCGTACACGAAGGCCTGTGCAACGCTGGAGGCCTGCACGTACACGATTTCGGTCTTCTCCGGGGCGATGTACTCTCCGTGTGCGAGCTTGAAGATGTTCTTCAATCGCCCTGTCGATGATCTGGAAGGCGCCGTTCGGGTGAGGGAACCTGCAGAGGGAGGGAGGGAGGGAGCGAGGGATCGGGGGAGGAGGGCGATCGATGATCAGAGAAGTGCACACACAGATTACTCACTCAGACATACATACGCAGACACACAAGCACGAACAAACAGATGAGTAGATACACACACACACACACACACACACACACAGAGAGAGAGAGAGAGAGAGAGAGAGAGACAGAGAGAGAGAGAGAAACCGAGCAGAGAAGCCAATATGTGCACTCGACCGCGCTGCCACTGTTCTGAAAGTGCCTAGCTATCCCCAGACCGAAATGGTATGTTTATGACTGAGTGAATGCAGGTCACCAGATGAAGCCATGCAGCTCTCTCTTTCTCTCACAGACACACACGCACACACCTTGACGACATCCCCCGTGTGGAACCAGCCGTCGCTGTCGAATGCTTCCTTAATTCATCTTCTCCTCGTTCTGGAAGTACCCGGAGAAAACGGAGGGACCACGGAGACAGAGCTCTCCCCTCGGCATCGGCCGTCCCTGCTCGTCCCTGAATGAACGAACAGAAGGAAAGAAGAAAGGAAGACCGAAAGAAGGAAAGAAAGGAACGATCAGGGAAGGAAACAGAGCGATCGGTTGAACGCCGAAGACGTTGTTGTCCTTCGCCAGCCGGGCTGATCCGAATCACCTCACTCACTGACTTGTCATGCGGAGTGCATCGCCCCACAGCTCCTAGCTCCCTGATCCCTCTAGCCAGATCGAGGAGCTCCTCCTGACGACCTCTCCATGGTCCCTCACTGCCTTCTGCAGAGAAGACATCTCCCCGTTCCAAACCTTCCCTCCCAGGCAGAACTTTCTCCCGCACACTACGCGCATTCGTCAGCCCGTCGCCTTCCCTGCAAAAATGG
>JAHBMJ010000179.1:70859-95859 GCA_018398765.1 Chromera velia | reverse complement strand
CAATGGTGAGTCCAGACAGTGCTACTAGGCGGGACCAAGCCGCTTCTGACGTGCATTTAAAGAGTTTTCTGCCGGACTCTTGACCAATTTCCGAATCCAGTTCGAGTCCAGATTGGGATTGTACGCGTACACACCCACAGACATTCAGGTCCTTGAGTGTTTCATTAGGCCTTACCAATGAGTCACCATCAGACAAAATTTTGTAGGGGATTGTGACAAGTAAGAAGGACTTGCCTCCGCTACCGCGAGCTACGTACCTCGCTGCCTGCATCCGTTCATGCCCACCCTGTTCTCAATGAGCTGGGGGGATCGTTCCGAAGGCTCTCTTCTCGATCAGATGCGGTCCTCATTGACCTCTTTCTCCAACTGTTTGTGCTGTAGCTTCTATTTCTTCTGTTGTACCTATGACGCTCCTGTTCTGTCTTACTTCAGAATCTTTCCTTTCTCTTCCTTTTCCCGTTCCGTTCGTCCTAAGACCGCCTAAGGCTTCTGTCTGAGAATGAAAGAAAGACAGAAAGCACAACTCAGTCAAAAAGGAAGAAAGAAACAAAAAATACTGAAGAAAAAGAAAACAATATAGTCTATCTGTATATGTGTGAGAGAACAAAGAAGAAAAGGAGAAAAAGAAATCATGTCATGTTTCTTTCTTTTCTAGTTTTTTCTTTTTCTATCGCTTCCTCCCTCCTTATTCATATTCCTCAGGGTCATTTTGATTGAAATCAACTCTTCCATCTTTTCCCTTTACCGCCCTTCCCATGAATGCAGGGGTTGTCCTCAAGGCATGGGACATATCTAAGGAGAGACTCGTGGTTTTTAAATATTACAAGGGACTCATGGCGGGAGAGATCGAGAAAGCGCAGAATGTGCTCAGGGAAGGTTTTCTTCTGCAGAGACTTCGGGACTCCGGAGTGACTGTCCCTCTGGAAGAAGTACTTCTGGATGGCTCTCTCGAAAGCTTCCAGGTACGTCAAATTTGTGAAGAGTCCTGCGTTTCTGCGGCAGGACGAACAGGGAAAAAGTACCGTGCATCAATTCGACACAAATTTAATCGTCAAATCTATCCACCACAGCTTGAAAGAAATTTTCTGTGACCTTCATTTAGGCTGTCTCGATCTGCCATTGATGCAGGCCCACTCTCTTTTTGGCTGGTTTTGTTCCTCAACTTGTTTCACGGCCATTCTCTTTTCAATCTTGCTTTCCCTCTCTGACTATACGTTTTTCTTCTTATCTTTGTATCCTTCTGTTCCTCTCTTCCTTCCCTCCATTTCCGCCCTTTCCTTCCTTCCTGCCTTCGTGATTCTTTGGCTATCTTCGTTGCTTCCTTACCGTTCCTCACTCCTTTGAAATTCTCCCTTCGTTTCTTCCTTTACTCCTTCGTCCATTCATTGATTCCTGCCTTCATTTCTCACATTCCTTCCCTCCCTTCCTCCCTCCCTCGGAGTACCTCCTTTCTTCCTTCTTCCTTCCTTCCTTCCTTCCTTTTTTTCTTTCTTCCTTCCTTCCTTCCTTCCTTCCTTTCTTTCTTTCTTTCTTTCTTTCTTTCTGTGCTGACTCACTTCTTGCTGCCTTCTTTGCTTTCTAGTTTCTCCTTTTTGGCCCTCTGACTTTTTGTTCACTCCCCCCCTGAATTGTTGTCATACGTACAGGACGTGTGGTTCAAATTTCCTCTCGCCCGGGGGGGCCACTTGGCGGCAGTCATAAGACGCAAAAACTTCAGAACATGTGAAGGACATCTGAGATGGGTGAGGCATACCATGAGGCTCCTCCTCGAGGCCTTTGATAAGCTGCACGACCTCTCAGTGATCCACTACGACACGAAGCCGCCAAACTTCCTTCTGACAGGGGAAGACAAAGGACTGGTCAGGAGGATCTGGCTTTGGTCAGCTGGCTTCTGAAGGTATATTTTTTAGTTCACCTAGCTGCCCATGTTCCTTCCCACCGTTTTCACCCCTCATTGAGTCAATCGATTTTTTCTGTTGTGTCCTGCCGTGCGCTGATAGCAGAATGGCCTAGCTGCGGCTTTTTCAATGGCGTTTTGTTCACTCACTGACTTCTTTTTTCGTGCGTTCAAGTTCAACTTGCCCATTTGACTTCTTTATGAACCAACAACGCACCGTTCAAGTAAAGACTTCAAACGAGGCTCAGCCTGCATGAAGCATTTAGGAATGTTGAACTGATCGACGTTGCTTTGATTCCGAATGGAACTGATTTTCTGTGGATGACGATGTCTTCTAATCATGGTGTCTCGTTCTGATTCGAACTTTGCGCTCCATCCTTGTGCGTTGTTTCTGCACATGCAGTGATCTGGAGTTCGCCCAGCTTTTCTCGGAAGGACCCCCAGGGTATGTCGGTAGGCTTCAGGCACCACAATTAAGTGCCTTCATTTCCGGCTTGTCTGCCACTGTGACAGAAATCGTCATTTTGGGCTGCAGAGTCTGTCACTTCAACCCTACGATCGAATTCCCTCTCATGCATAACGTGACTCCTCACACCCCTCCCTCCCCGTTTCCCCGGTCTTCATCATGATGCAGCGTGCACGACGAGGTCCGTGGGACCGTTTTTTATCGTGCCCCGGAAGTTCTGAGCTGCTCAAAAGTCGACTTTCACACCGTTGATGAGTGGTCAGTGCTTTTTTATCTTTATGCATTGTGTGGGAAAACTGCGTATGCAGAACGCGCTCTCCTGATGTGTGTGTCTCTGTGTGTGTGTGTGTGTGTGTGTGTGTGTATGTGTGTGTGTCTGTGTATGTATGTATGTGTGTATGTATGTATGTGTATGTTTTTCAAATCCCTTTAATACCTTTTTGCGGGCTCCGACTCAATTGAAATTTGTAGCATCGATCATCACCCTTTGCTCAATTTCTCTTTATTTTGCGAGTCTGCATGAGCCCGGTCTTTGATCCCTCTTTCTCGCTCACCGTGTCTCGGTACTACATTCAGCCCTGTTTTTGCAACCCCCCTTTTCCGTGGATCTCTGCAGGGGTGCCGGCTGCACGCTATACGAAATGATACTGGTAGACTTCGAGGGTCCGATGGACAGGAAACCTCTGTTCGAGTTTACCACCGA
Source organism: Chromera velia (assembly GCA_018398765.1). Classification (NCBI taxonomy): domain Eukaryota; family Chromeraceae; genus Chromera; species Chromera velia. The sequence continues at coordinate 92,793 of JAHBMJ010000179.1, read as the reverse complement.
AGGGAAAACCACTACAGAGTGTATTCTGACCGAATCGCTGTCAGTCTACGGAGAAGATTTTTGGCCATGCTCTGTGTGTCTCTTTCTTCCTTCGTTCCTTCCTTCCTTTCTTCCTTTCTCCCTTCCTTCCTTCCTTCCTTCTTTCACTTCTTTTTTTCTTTTTTTCTTTCTTTCTTTCTTTCTTTCTCTCTCTTTCTTTCTTTCTTTCTTTTTTTCTTTCTCTCTTTCTCTCTTTTCTTTCTTTCTTCCTTCCTTCCTTCCTTCCTTCCTTTCTTCCTTCCTTCCTTTCTTCCTTCCTTTCTTCCTTCTTTCCTTCCTTTCTTTCTTTCTGACTTCGTACCTACCTGCCTGACTGCCTGTGGCTGATTGATGTTCTTTTATCGGCCTGCTCACTGGTCTGTCCATGAGTCTGGAGAAAAAGAAGAAAAAGAAAAGAAAAAAAGACGCACATATGGTTTGTCCATGTTGAGTTTTTTCTGTGCGTACATGTGTGTAGTTGTGCATATGTTTGTGACGTCTGCGCGCGCGCGCGCGAGAGAGAGAGAGAGAGAGAGAGAGCGTGTGATTGTGTTTACGCGTGTGTGGGAGAGGGAGTGAGGGAGAGACTGTCTGTCTGTACCAAGAAAAGCAAGTACTGTGTAACGATGAAGTCTGCTGAGAAACAAATGAGCGGAGCCGCCGGAGCGTCGGAAAGAGAAACGACGCTCAAAGGTGTCGTGAGGCTTTGGTCTCCGAGAGCAGCTCTGATCACTTTCAACGAATCAAGCGCACATGCGCAAAAACTTTAAGGCCGAGAGAGGAAGAACGCCCACAGAGAGAAAGACTCGAAGACAGACAGAAAAACAAATAGTAATTTCGAAGGAAGGCGAGAAGAAGAATAGAAAGAAGAATTGAGACAAAAGCAACGAAATTTCAAGGAAGGAAGGAAGGAAGGAAGGAAAGAAAGAAAGAATGAAAGAACGAACGAAGGAAAGAAAGAAAGAAAGAAAGAATGAATAAATGAATGAATGAAAGAACGAAAGAAAGAAAGAAAGAAAGCAAAACATCGGCCCGTCCATCAGTGTACCTCTCTGTCTCTTTGTCCGTCAAAGTGCCTTTCTGCATGTACGAAGCAGGAAAAAAGGACGGTGAGATGGTGTAGTATTTCTGATTAATGTGTGCCCTTTTTGGGTGCCCCCCTGTTTTCGATGCGCACAGGTTACAGAGGAGGCTCAGCATTTTGGTAGGGTCTGCCGGCAGTGGACCGGGGGCGGGAGAGGGAGAGGGAGAGGGAGACGGGAAAAGAGGTCAAAAGAGACAAAGAGAATCTGAGGGAGAGGAGGACTCTGTGAACGAAGATCAGGAGGAGGGAGAGAACGAACAAGAGGAGGACTCTGTGAACAAAGATCAGGAGGAGGGAGAGAACGAACAAGAGGAGGACTCTGTGAACGAAGATCAGGAGGAGGGAGAGAACGAAGAAGAGGAGGACTCTGTGAACGAAGATCAGGAGGAGGGAGAGAACGAACAAGAGGAGGACTCTATGAACGAAGATCAGGAGGAGGGAGAGAACGAACAAGAGGAGGACTCTGTGAACGAAGATCAGGAGGAGGGAGAGAACGAACAAGAGGAGGACTCTGTGAACGAAGATCAGGAGGAGGGAGAGAACGAACAAGAGGAGAACTCTGTGGACGACAAAATCACTTCCCAGCAGCATCCTCCAGAGGACCCCGAAACAGTTCGAAGGCGACTCCTCGAAAATCTCAAAACCGATCACTTTCCCGACTTTGACGGAGACGCCCTCGATCTACTAAGTAGGCTTCTGCATCCCACAGCATCTGCGCGTATTTCTGCCAAGAGTGCACTGCAGCATCCATTCTTCTCTCAGACTAAGGTTTCACCAGGCACTCCCTCTCAACCCGCGCCCTCTCAACCTGCGCCCTCTCACAGCGAGCCCTCTCAACCTGCGCCCTTTCAACCTGCGCCCTCTCATAGCGCGCCCTCTCAATCCGCGCCCTCTCAACCCGCACCCTCTCACAGCGCGCCCTCTCAACCCGCGCCCCCTCGAGTCGAGCTGAGCCTCCCCTACAGTTTGAGAGATAGACTTTCTCATCAGCAGATTCGCGAAGGCTTCGGTCGTCTGCGGGATCAAATCTGAGAGGTGGAGAGAGTGAGGGGAAGAGAGAGAGGGAAGGAGAGAGAGAGGGAAGGAGAGAGAGAGGGCGGGTGTGGGAGGGTAAGGGTGACAAGCCTTAGGGGCGACGATGCCCTGAAAGGCGCATCACGACGGGGGTTGCCACGGCTCTCTTCTTTGCACGTATCTCTCTTCCGGCAGGCCTATCGACCCGTGACCCAACGGAAAGAAGGAGTGAGTGAGTGCGTTGAGGGGGGTGTAGGAAATGGGGCGGGAGGGTGTTTGGTTCGTTGGTGCTCTGTGCACTCACGAGTGACTTCGTGAATGTGTTCGTGACCGTGAGAGTCTGTGAGTGCTCAAATGAATGTTCTTCCAACAAAATGAAGAAACATTGAGGCGTGTGTGTCCTGCTTTTCCTCTCCTTTCTCTTTTCTCTTTCCTGAATCGAAGGGACGAGAGTCTGTCCTGCCTGCATGTGCGCTTGGGGAGAGAAGATGAACGGGGATCGGTAGATAAATAACGAATAAGGAGCATTCAAGACGGAGGGAGAAGGGTCACTGTGATGGTTTTCTTTTTCTCTCTACTACTCTGTCTTGCCGTCCCTCAGCAAAACGAATCGATCGAACAAGAGCGGATCATGAGAGAGTGTCTTCTGATATGACAAGTGAACAGCGAGAGGGCTAGAGGGAATACTGTCTCTCTGGCCTTCTTTTTTCTCTCTGTCCGTCTCGGGCCATCAGGAGACCAGGACGAAAGTGGCATCCTCTCTTTGTTCTCCCCTGCATGTGCGTACTTGGCAACAGAAATTTTGGCCCTTCCTTCTTTCACCCCACCCCCTCTTTCAGGCTCTTCTCTCCCTCTCTCTCTCTCTGCCAACGGTGCATGCATGCGTTTCTTTCGTCATTTATGTGACTGTTCGTTCGTTCGTGGAGGAGCCGAGCCATCCATCGGCCTTGTATAAGGAAGTTGTGTGTATGATTTGGTACTGGACGTGACTGAATTATGTTTTGCTTCCTTCCGACAGTGTTACAGTAAGTAAATTCCTTCTCTTCTCTTCCTTTTCCTTCCCTTCCCTTCCCGTCTTCTCTTTCGTCTTGGTAGTCAGTCGGTCAGTCGGTGAAGGTCAAGAGTGGAGGGGTTTTCATCATCAAACGGAAGGGGGAAAGAACGATCGAAGAAACAGTCGACAATCCCAATCCTCAATCAAATTCATTCGATCATCCATCATAAGGGGGGGCCTTAGGCTACATGAAAAAGAAACCATGCACCATAAATAGAACATGAGTCTATCGGAGGGACGGTCTTATCGAATACCTATGCACCCATAGATGCAAACCCATAAGAAAAAGAGAGAACGAAAGAACGAAAGTGCCCTCCGTTCCTTCCTTCCTTCCACCCGTGTTGAGAGAACCGAACAGGGAGGAGCAAGAGAAAGATGAGGAGGCGTGAGGGGCGATGGAGAAGGCGGCCGTTTCCATCTCGGACGTGACTGATGGAGACGTTGTCTTTTGTGCTCTGACTCACTCGTTCTTCAGCAACAGTGAAAGGAAAAGGAGGGTGAGAGAGAGACCTATCCGATCAGAAGGTCGAAGACTGGGTGACTGACTCTGTTTTTCCTTCCTTCGCTTCTCCCTCCTCCCCCTTGTTCTTTAAAGTGCCTCCCTGCTTTTTTTTTTCTTGCCTATCGATGTATTGATTGTGAAAACACTCATGTGTCTCTTTCTCTCTCCCTTTATTCTTCAACCGTTCCCTGCCACCCTCTCCAGGTGCTGGGCCGAGGGCTCTTTTCGGGTTTCGCCTTCTGGCTGCATGCCTGGCAGGGTCCCCTTCTATCCTTCCCAAACGACCATTGTGAGTGAGTGAGTGCGAACGTCTCGCTTCGGTTGGTTTCCTTCGCCTTCGATGGATCTTCGCGTTCATGTATCGGTGCTCTTTGGGTGTGTTTGCATTTTTTTGCTATATCGGAATGAAGATTTGTTCGAAAGACTAAACAGGGAAGAGCAGACAGAAAGGGGGCGAGAGGAAGGACGATCCACCAACGAAAGAAAAATTTCACTCTGTTGAAGCGCACGCGCTCCTTTTCTTCTCTTTGTCTCTTCAGTCTCAGAAAGAGATCTTCATGCAAAAGAACGAAAGAAGAAAAAAAGAACTAAGAGAACCGAAGAGAAATCAGGCCAGCGTGGAGATTGAGGGAGGGAGGGAGGGGGAGAGGGACTCGAGGAGGAGAATGTACGCTTCCTTCCTCTAACCATTCCACTGAATTCTCTGTTTGTGACAATCGAGAAGAAGAGAAAGAAAGAAAGAAAGAAAGAAAGAAAAGACGCCTTCCTAAGCTCGCATCCAGTGACTTCTCCTCTTTTTTCTACACCACTCAATCCTCTGAAATCCGACCTTAGGGACACAGAGGTACTCCAGAGCTTGCGTGGTTTTTGTCAGCAGCTGTGGTTTTGTATAGTTAGTTCAGACGGGAAGGGACGGACAAAACGGATGGAGATACCCAGCCGAGAAGCGAAGCGCCGAGGGGGGGGGCTCCTTTCGGTCGACTCTCTCTTCACTCTCTGCATGTTTCTTCGTATGCATGCCTGCTTCCCTTCTCTTCTCTTCATTTTGTCGCTGTGGTATGATGTGATGTGCTATGCTGACGGGCTGCTTGATCCACATCCTTTCCTTCGTCTTCCTTCCTTCATTCCTCTCTTCCAGCATCTGTCGGTTTGACCTTTTTTCTCCTTTCGCTATTGGAAGGTGAGGGCATTGAAAACTCTCACACACAAATCTGAGCTCCCACAATTTCCACTCCTACGCCCCTCACTAATGTACAACTTCAACCGACTGCTGACTCACACCACACACCCGATAAGAACAATCCAGTTGTTGTAGCAAGAGCGGGCAGGTGGCTCATCTGTCTCTTGTTCCCTTTCAATGCACCTCAATAAGGTTGGGTCGGTTTGCTTGCGTCTTTCTTTATTTTGTTGCCTTCGTCGGAGACTGGTAGCTTGTGCAGAAAGACTTCATTGATTCGTCATGTGAGCCCCTCAGCAGAAGACAGGTCCAAAAACAACCAAGCCAAAAAAGTCGAGGGAGCCTGACCGAGAGAGAGTGCAGAGTCCATTCGATGGTGAGCAGTAAGGAGATGGCGATGGCTCGATGCAAACTCTGCAAGCAACTGGTCTAACAATGACTGAAGAGAGGCAGTCGCAAAGCGACATAGAGAAAGAGGGATTTGAGAGACCGATCGATCGATTTCCATCCACGAACGTCGTGTTGATGGACCTGGCGGTCTCCTGCCTTCACTTCCGACGCGTAGATGCAGAGCGAGAAAGAGGATACAGAGGGCTTTCATCTTCGAAAAGCCTAGTGCCAGCCCGCATGTCATACATGTGTAGGTGTGCTGCAAGTTTGTATAAGTGTAAGTTGCATGCATAATACCGACAGTATACAATATGATCATTCCAAATCCTGACGATGTCTGAGGGTGTAAAGCTTGATGAGGTGATCTCTAATGACTTAAGTTGGACCAAGCTTATGACATTCGATCACTGGCATCTAGACTGGCATGACATAGAACGATTGAAGTATTATACATCGATTTATTAGTAAATTATTACATGAAACTCATTTATCTCTTGGTCTATCTCCTAGATTATCACTACCATGGGCGATAAAAGTATTGTATATTTTTTTGTAGAGTTGGCGAAGTTTCGTTTTTGAAGATTGATTGATTGATTGATTGATTGATGACACTGGATCAAACAGGCTAGAATAGAAGTAAATAGAGCATAGAGTATTACTTTAAAGTAATTGGCTTCATACGTCCTCAATTGGCAAAGCTAGATTGAATTATAAATTTATATCTTATTTTTTATATAAGCTTGGTCGATCGGTCACTTCAGAAATAATAAATCCACTTACATTTCAGACACATTCTCCCCACAACCCCTAATTAACATCTGATTGAAACCGTTATAGCTCACTAATTTAATTGTATAAATGTTTACTTCTTGTCATATTTTATTGGCGGTAGAGAGGTCAAAATATGAGTATACAAAACTTATGTCGCCCATGGTATTGACCCCAAAAGTGGATCTTTTATTTTTGCAAAACACAGATTTTATTTAAAGTTGAATTAAACTCAACTCACTAGGAGTCTAATAATTATAGGCACTTGCTTGTTTTATTTCTTTATGAACGTTTTGTTTTTCTTGAAATTAGCTGATTGTATAGAAAGCTTCTTAATTATAGAGAACATTTTGATACCGATAAGATGTAAAATCATTTTTTTGCTATAGCAACTCATTTCTACTAGAGGAGCGAAACTATTAGAAAAGCTCTATTATAAAAAGGTTTAAAGTACTCTGTTCCTACAAGAAAGAGTAGATCTGTTTGACTGTAAAAGAGTAGATCATGTGTCGGTATGGTATAAGTTTGTATAAGTGTAAGTTGTATGCGTCATACTGACGGTACGAAATGGCGTCCTTCCACCATGCATGATGGTGTAGAGTTTGATCTAAAGCTTGATGCGGACTAATGTAAACTACGATATACAGAAATCTTCTGTGACATTTGATTATAAGTTTACTTATAACATATAGAATTACTGATGATGAATACTATGTATATCCAATCTTAATCAATCGATCGGGCACCAATTAAATCACTATCATTATTAATAAATTCATGTAGAAATATCTAGAAATCGATGAATTGTTTTGTAGAACCTATAATAGAACCTTAAAGCTAGCTAGGCGACGCACAGTGGTAAAAAAAAAAAATATGAAAACGTCTATTCTTTGTTTTTTTTAAAAAAAAATTATTGTATATGTAAAAAAAAATAAAGGTTAAATGACTAGCTTCAACTAGAGTTTGAATCATATCTAGGATCCCAGTTTCACTTTTAGCTTGGTAGACGCTTAAAAGGATTAACCAAAACTAGCTTCGACTAGAGCTTCGAAATGTATATTATCCTAGATATCGTTAAAGAGTCAGTCAAAGAACTTCTCTTCTGTCTGCTCTTCTGTCTGCATCTATGCATCTATCCTTCTTGTCACTCTTTGCATAGGACAAAAGAAAGCCCCCTTTTCCCTTCGCCCGCCTGCTTGCCTTCATCCCTGTAATCCCCTTTTGCGATGGTCGCTGCGTGCAGTGCCATACACGCAGACTTCATTCATTTTTCAATTAGCATGAATGGTGAAACGACGGACCGGGTCACTCCCTCTGTCTCCCTCGTCTCTCACACTCAGTTGGTCCATCACTTAGTCCATCACCCAGTATCCCTCAGAGGAGGGAAGCAAGAAGGACGTCAGATGTGTCTGAGAGAACCACCACAGACGTATGTATATGTGTGTGCGTCTTTGTGTCTGTGTCTATCTAACTGACAGCGTCTCTCGGATGAATACGCGGACCGTCTGAAACGAACACACAAAACAAAGAGAAGAGAGAAAAGTCTGGTGACAGTGCAGTTGAACAAGGGAAAAAAGATCGGTTGGTCCGTGTTCAACAAAGTTGATGATGGAATGGTGAAGACACTAGTAGAGACACTAGTAGAGACAAACGTACAATAACAACTAGAACTAGAACTAGGGTTGAAACTAGGGTTGAAAGATGTTTAAAACTTTGAGTTGAGTAATAAGTTCACGAGGAAGTTAGTTTAAAAGTACTTCTAAAATGTGCTCCTCTAGGTGCTCCTAGAGGTGCTCTAGGAAATCCTTCATAGAAAAAAAGAAAAAAAATAAAAATCTGGAAAGGTCTATTTTTTTTTTTTTTACCACTGTGCGTCGCCTAGAAAGCTAGCCTTAAAGTTAAAAATCTTCAGATGAATCTTAGATAATATATAGCAATCAATGCTCGTCAGCGTCATCGCTAGGCTCATCACTAGAATTAATGGTTAGATTAACGGCGTTTAACGCTATATGTTATGAGTGTTTACATACATGCAGGCTATGATATAATTTTTAATGATAATACATGTATAACTCTCAGGAGATACAGGTACATATAGTATATATTGGCATTCTATGTGGCAAACTTTGGCATTAACTCTTGCACTGGTATTCAAAATACGCCAGTATACGCTAGAAAATACGGATCAAAAGACTCGGAATACATCATATCAATCAATCAATCAAATCAATCAATCATATACCTAGTCATATACAGGAACAGACACAAGGACAGACTCTAGGCCGGACTTGCGGAAAAGAGGTCCACCCATGCCTAGACCCATGCACAGGCAGCACAGAGAGACGAATACATATAGCGAAATTCAGAGACGTTCTTACGACAGCCTGAGGAAAAGAAAAAAGAAAACTAAAAGAAGATTCTTAGAAGAAACAGACATTCAGTCTATATGATTCAGATGGCAGTTACATAAACAGAACGCACGCACACGCACACGCACACGCACACGCACGTTCGCATGTGCACCCACCCACGCATATACGCACACTCAACCACACACACACACACACACACACACGCACACACAGAGGCACAGGCACAGGCTCAGGCACACAGGCAGAGGCACAGGCACACACAGAGGCACAGGCACAGGCACGCACGCACACGCACACACATACACACACACACACACAGAGAGAGAGAGAGAGAGAGAGAGCACACGCACATTTACTCTCACACGTGAACACACGCACATTTACTCTCACACGTGAACACACACACACACACACACACACACACACACACTCTTTCACTCACTTACACACACACACACACGCACGCACACATACACACACACGCACACACACACACACACACACACACGCACACACACGCACGCACGCACACACAGGCGCACGCACGCGCACACGCACGCACGCAGGAGATGGGCAGCGTGGCGTTCGTTTACCAACTCCCTGCAACTCTGAAATGGCGACCCTCTCGCTTCAGTCCCCACTTAACGTTTCTCACAGAAGGCCCGCCACTCCTTCCTTCATCCCGTCATACCTTTAGAAAGCAGATGAAGAATAAACAAACACACAGACAGCACAGGCAGCAAATGGATGTACAGACAGAGGCTCTTGTCAGGCACGCGCAGGCAGGCAGGCAGGCAGGCAGGAAGGCAGGAAGGCAGCAAGACGTACTGAACATGAAGATGGCAGCAATCAAGACAGTGAGGGCATTTCGACGGGGCTGTCTGAGGGCGGTGAGGAAGCGACAAGAGCAACTCACACATGGATAGAGTCAACTTGGGTAACATGAACAGACTTCCCAAAAAAAAAAATCGAAATTCTGGCAAAAAAAAGCTGCCAACAAGGTTTGAAAAATGAAAATGACACTACCACTTGATACCCAACAGAAAAGCAAACAGACTAAGAACGGGTCGACATGGCTGTCGACACAACGAGAGATCAAAACGGAAAGATAAGCTTTTTGCTTTGCCTCGCTGCGATTGAACCTGAAATTTACGATGGCAGACGGACGCAAGCGCACACCCGTACAGAAGAAAACAAAAGAAGCGAATCAGACAACCACAACTCATGGACTAATCACTGAGCTCGGTCAACACACGCAGGGAGGCAGGGGCAGAAGGCGGAAGGAGCAGACTGACAGCAGGGCAAGCAGGCAGGGAAGAAGGTAGACAGGCAGGCAGACAAACGGACAGAGACGACAATGAAAGAGGGGGGAGAATGCAGAAGAAAGCGGAATTAGGGATCGCAAGAGTAAAGCATAAATAAAGCAAAGATATTCAGATCAGATCAAGGGCATTGATGGGGGGTCTGCAAGTTTGAAGCACGCCGTCGGCTCTATCGTGATATATGTCGTCTGCCTATGACATGCCACATGCTCCCCTAGTCTTCTCCTGTCCTCTCCTTCCGCTTGCTCTCACGGCTTCTCCCTGGTGCTACTGCTCAGTCGGCCTTCTTTGCCTGAAGACCGCGGAGGCGGAAGTATCTCTTCTCCACGACAGGGTAGAGGTCGGGTCTCTGCTTGGCGACTTCGTACAGTTTGGAGTTCACCTTCTTGCGGTCGTTGTGGAGGACACGAGGGATAGAGGCGGTCTTGGGGTGTCTGCAGGTGTGCCACGAATGTTAGAGGAAGTCAGACTGTGTAGCGAAAGAGATCAGAAATGCACAAGAAGCTGCATGCTCGTCAAGAAATAAAACTCAGAACCCACCACCTGATCTCCGCTGTACATACCTGTCTTTCTTCTGGTTGGTGAGCTTCATGACCACCTTGCCCTTCTTGCTGGACATGTCCACGGCCTTGGGGTTGGCAATGCCACTGAACTTGTACTTGTTCAGCCCCATAAGATTGCCAGGCTCCTTGGTGAAGATGGTGCCATTGGACTTCTGCTTGCGGATGAAGCAGGAGTTGTGCTTCACACACTCCCAAATCAAGTCCGCAGACGCTCCGTTGTTCATTGCCATCTTGAATGCCCTTTTGTCTTCAAGAGCGGAAGGGAAGTTCAAAGTCCCCAAACTTTTGCCGGATCGTTCGGTTTCTCGACGTGATTTCGTGTGCGAATTTCACTGCGAAAGCCAAGGGGCCACGATGTTGGGACCGGCCCGCCGCGCCGCGGCGATAGATCCCGGCCGCGGCCCACACACTCTTTCGAACGCCAGTGCAACCCGTCTCCACCTTTCAGCATCTTTCAGCAGTGAGCATTGAAAAAAGAAGGGAGCCAGGTCCTAAGGCAGCCATGTTAAACCATCGTGATGATGAGGTGGTAGACGGCAATGGAACTTCTGCTCCTTTCATGAAGCTCCGGCCATTCAGTCAAATTCAGCTCGGCGAACGAGACGTGTCGGCCGCCGGCCGGGCCGGGATCTTTTGTGTTTCCAAATCCTCTTACAGTTTGGCAAGTTCTGCTTCAGCGAGGCTGAGCATGAAAAAATATTGTGATTCTTTGCTTTGACTTTACACTGAAACTCCAAAGAGTGAGCCCCGCCCGGTCTTAAAAACCAGGATGATCTGGGGGGGAGGCAAAGTGCCCTCTGTTCTGTCTACAGGGGTGACTTTTGTCGCTCCCACATACGCAGAGGTTCAAATGGAGCACTCAGAAGAAGGTGATTTCAAGCTCATGATTCAAGACCGGGTCTTTCTAGTCCGTAGCTCCTCGATTTTTCAAGTGTTTGAAGATTCCGCATTCCCAGGGCTTGAGGCCATTGTGAAGGGGTCTCGTTCCTTCCGGACTGACGACTCTCTGGAAACGGAGAGAAAGAACGGATTGAGGGCCCTATTCCTGTTCAAGAAGGAAGGAACTTTCAGCGATGTTCTTCTTGGAAACGTGAGAACTCTTGAAAGTGCTCAAGAATTTGCCAACTACACAGTGCGTGGATTCATGGACCTCAGGAGACGGCTGTGAGTTCGTAGCTAGATGACACAGTAAATTCTTTCTCTGCTCTGATTTTTTGCAGTCTCCCGTTTCTTTCTTGTTGTGCTTGTTCGCAGTCGTCTCATAAAGACTAGCGTTAGGACCCAAAAGAATGTTTCGTATTTTTTTCTCTCACTCGACCTCGGTTCTTCCTGTCTTGCCGTGTTCTCTCTCACCTGGTTGCTGCAGGTTCGTTTCAGTAGTCTCATCTCCCCCCTTGTACAGCGTTCCCGCGCTCTCACTGAGTCGGGAGGAAATGGGAGAGAGAGACGGTAAAGCAAAGGAAGGTGGGAAGCACGAAGAACAGCAGCAGCACTCTGTCTCGGTGCCTCCCTTCCGAGTTCAGGGGCCTCTGTTGGCAGTCCAGACTGTGGATGGATACCTGACGCTGCACGGAAGTCGAGGAGCACATCTGGGGGAAGAGGTCGGCCTTTTTCCTTTGGTGTTCACGCGACGAGGAAAAATTCCTTTCGTCGTTTCCGGCCAGGGCTTGGGCTTTTGGGCTTCTTCTTTTGCGTGCCTTCTCTCTTGTTCCCGCCTTTTCGTCTCGGCACCTTTCGAGTTCCTTGTGCGTTCGTTCATGATTTTACTATTTGACCCTTCTCTTTCCTTCTGGCTCTCGTTCTTTTCTTTTTTGTTTCCTCCTTCCTTCCTTCCTTCCTTCCTTCCTTCTTGCCCCGTAGCTCCCCTCCAGTCTGCTTTTGATCTTTTCATTCCTTACGACATCTTTTTTGGCTTGCCCCTTCCTTCCTTTCGTGATCTCCATCGCCCCTGTCCCTCACCCCCACTGAGACGCCTTGGCGGTTTGTTCTCCGCTCCTCCGCGTGGGTTTCCTCCCAAGCCGTTCCGTGCCTTCGTTTATTTCTTTTTTCGTTGTGCTTGCAGCTCCCGCTCGTTTTTGACCTCAGCGGAGCTCTGAGTGCTCTGACCGCTACTCCCCGAGAAAACGGGGGCCCTGATTTCTGGACACCCCATGCAGCAGGGGAAACGGATACGTGGGAGGCGCCGCCAGCGTTAGAGGAGGGGCCCCAAGTGGGGCTGGGGTCGGGGCCCTGTGTCTTTTCAAAAGCCGCACTCCGACTAGAAATGAGGCATGCGAGTGGGGGAAGGGGTGGAAGTGTGAGAGTGCAAAGTGGAGAGAAGGAACAGGGATCAGTATCAGGAGTTTTCAGTGGTGTGTTGTTGTTGTGCAGTCACGGGCACTGGCTGTCTCTCTGGCTTGTCGGTGTGTGCCCTGTTGAATTGTCAGGAGAAGGGGGAGAAGGGGGACTCTGGAATCCTTCGGTGGTTGCGCGGCCGCTTCGTTTGTTGTTGCCCTGCAAGGCTCGCACACGACGGGTGAGTGCCGTGGGCATGTCCGACCTGAGTGGGAGTGCATCAGAGGAGGCAGGGAAAGGAGAGAGTCGAAGTGTGTCTGTGCGCTTGGTCATTGGCGACTCTGACGGTTTTTTTACCTGTCTCTGGGTCAGATTCCGACTCAGCTTTCGCACTGCGGAGCAGATGAAAAGAGATCTGTCGCCCCATCTGCACAGAGAAGAGTGTACGCGGGGTGTGAAAAGTCCCTCCACCTCTCCTTTTGAGTTCATGTGGGCGGAGTCTGAGCTAGAGGGGGTAGGCGGGAAGGGGAAGGGGACCGTATGTGAGATCCTGAACCTCGGGTCAGTGAGCTGGAAGGGAAGTGTACGTGCTCCCATTCTTCAAGGTGACTTTGCGTGTGTAGACGTTACTCCGAGAGGTCCCAAATCGGATCTTCATGGAGGTTCCCCTCGGTCTGTTCTTTTGTTGGCCTTGTGTCGAGGTCGTTGCCTGTGCGTGGCTGTTGTTTCGTCAGGTGGTGAGGGGGGGTCGTTTTCTGTTTGGAGAAGTGTTGATAGGGGGGAGAATCTCGGTTGGGACGAGACATTGAGGTCAGTTCGAGTCGCATGGTTCTGGAAGGGAGGCGAGTGGACGCGTTTGCTTGAAGGGGAAGGAAGAGAGGGCGGGTCACAAGTGTGTGCCGTATTAATGGCACGTGGAGAAGGATCCCGATTGTATCTCTGGGAGGTCTCGGTGGGAGACGGGTCACTAAAATTGAGGGAGGTGACCAGCAGGGCTGGAGGATTGAAAGGGTCGCACAGTCCTCTCGTCCCTTTGAAGGGAAAAGACCGAGATGAAGAGAAAGAATTCGCAGGAGGTCAGTCAATTTGTTGTTAGCCACTCTGCAACTCTTGTTTTCGCTCCTTTGACTTTATTGTCTTCTTCCTAGAACATTCGTCCACCTTCGCGTCTTTTCTCTTTGTATGCTTTTCTGCTGGACGCAGTCGGCGGTCCGTGGAAGGCCGGCAGTATGCCAGACCGACCAGTGTGTGCATGCATCTATTTATTCATTCACGTCCCCAGCCGCTTCTTCATTTCATTTCGAGGAGCCCCCCGAGATACCGTGCCTGCGTTCCTCCCGCCTGCAAGCCGAACTGTCTGCGGGGTTCTGGTTGGAATTCCCCCCTTTCAAACAAAACGCGCACAGACACCCAAACATCGACGCATGCATCCATCTCCACTTTGTTCGAGGACAGGTAGGTCAAGTCATTCACGCTCTCTCTCTTTCTCAGTCTCTCAGCCAGTACAGTTGCTCGTTTCTACCTGTATCTTTCTTTTCCTTGCCTGTTGTGTACTCTCACATGCATGCAGGGTTTCTGGGGCACTCGTCTCCAGAGGAAGGGGGCGCCGTGGAAGGGCCGAGTTCTGAAGTAAGAACAAAGGAGGAAATGGGGAGGGAAAGAGAACAAGGGAAAAGGAGAGGCGGTCATGAGGCAGCTGCAGCTGCAGGCTTGAGCAGGCGGCGAGAAGCCGCGAGAGGGTCTGGGAGAGAGACCGAGGCGCAGGATGATGCTGTCGTGACAAAAAGGAGAGATGGTGCGAGTAACGCCGGTCCTGCCTGTACAAGTGCGTCCACATGTCATTTATTTTGCCTCCTCGTTTTTGTTTTTTTTTCCCCTTTCCCAATTTTGCACAAGCAGAAATTTTGCGTGGTAGAAAGTTCTTCCCGTCTGTCGAATGTTTGTACCCCTTTACCTTACGGTTTCTCACTCGCTGTCTCTCTCAGTCACACAAAACCTGTCCCGTATCTTTCTTTCCTCCCGACTCTCTTTCCTTGAGCGTGCCCTGCGACGCTTCTCGTGCCCTTCTCTCAATTCTAACTTCCTTCACTTTCCTCTGTCCATCGACGTGCTTGTTTCCTGTGTGGGTGGGTGCATGGCTTCTTCATTTTTTTCTCGGTTTCCCTGGCATGTGCCGTGCTGTCTGTCTCCCTGCAGGCTTCCACGCTCGTGCAGACCAGCCTTGCATAGTCTCACTTGTCCGAAACCCAGCAACCAGACGCCTGACGGTCTGTGCGGGTCCGTCCCCCGTCAGGCCGCTGTTCGTACTCATACGGTGTCTCAGTGATTTCTTCTGGAGAGCCGCAGAAGCCCTTGAAGCCTGGGGGGGTCCACAGGGGTCTGTACAGAAACCCTCCCCCCACGTGAATGGAAACAGCTCTAGCACTCCGCCCTGTAGATCTCCCTCTCCTCCTCCCTGCCTGTCTCTAGATCTGATGAGCTTCCAGTGGGCTTTGTGGGGGTCTGCGTCGACCCGCCACTCTCTCTCGGTCCCCCGAGTCTCCCTCCCTCCGTTTCTCCTTCGTGAGGTCACAGAACGATTTGAGAAGAAGAAACGCGCTCTTGTTAAGAAAGAAGAAGACGGAGGAGATTGGAAGGGGACCAGTCAGGTGAGTAGGGCAAAATGGGACCCCACCAGTTTGTACGGATATACAGCCGGGGGAGAGAGAGAGGGGGATGATGATCCCCTCGCTATCGCAGGGACAGGGATCCATTGGCAGACTGACAGTGCCGCAGCGGTCCCTAATTTGATGCGTTGTCTGAAAGACACCGCGCAGATGCACGACTCCATTGCCACTTTGCTCGCCTCCCTGGTCTTCTCGTTTCTTGAGGAGAAACCAACAGCTTCCTCAGAGAGTGCAGCTGAGAGCAGCAGTAGCGCTGCACGAGGTCGAAAGAGACGAAGAGAAACATCTTCTGGGGCCGCCCCCCCGAAGCCTCCCCAGAGTCCATTGCGAGCCTCTGAGGGAAGTACCGGGGTTGCGCGTCTCTTGTTAGAGACGATTGGAGAGACAGATACAGGGGGTCCTCTTGAGGGGACCACAGCAGATGCAGCCACTATTATTTTGGACCAAGAAACGCCAGACAGAGCTGACAGATCCGTCTCTGTTCAACGAGGCACATCCAGTCCGACTTTTCCCTCGTGGGCAGACTTGCTAGCCTCTCTCTTGGCTGTGTTTGACGTTGCGTGTGGTCCCGCTTCTGTTTCGGCGGCTTTGAATGGACAGGATGCACAGTCAGTTGTTCGACAGAAAGAGGAGAATGGTCCGCTTCGCCTAACCGATTCGAATGGACCATCTCTCCCATCGGCATCCAGGGCGAATAGAGGGGCAGAGAAGCACAAAGAGATGGAGCAGCTGCTTCGTGCTGCTGCAGGTGAACTGAGAGACTCTATGGGGGCTGTAAGTCGGTATAGTCAGCTTGACAGCTCTCCTGTTCCCCCTTCACCCCTAGGCCCAAAATCGAGACAGGGCAAGTCTCGGTCTTCTTCCTCTTCTGCCCCCCCAACCGTGTCTTCTCCCATACCCTCCCAGAGTTTTCTGTGGGGCAGGCGGGGGGGTGTTCTGTTCTCTAGGGCCGTCAACGCAGTGGCAGAGGTGCTCACAGGGGTGTCCCGTCGGGCCCTCCTCTCGTCAGTACAGGGGACGGAGGACGAGGAAGGGAGCTCCTCTGAAGAGGAAAGCCCGGTTGTGCGTGTGAAGCTAGAGGAGGGGACTGAACAGGGGCAAAGGGGGGGGAGTGGGGGCCCGCAGAGAGAAGTCTCGCGGGCAAGTTCACGAAAGGGGAAGGACACAGGGCGAA
This sequence comes from Chromera velia, assembly GCA_018398765.1. Lineage (NCBI taxonomy): Eukaryota > Chromeraceae > Chromera > Chromera velia. Next base: position 76,415 of record JAHBMJ010000179.1, on the reverse strand, counting down.
AAGCAAAGGGTGCGGCTGCTTCCGTTTCTCCATTTGCAGTTCCCGAAAGGGAGAAAAATGGTCACAGGACAGCACACAGAGAGAGGGGAGGGAGGATGAAGGGACAGAGAGACAGCGGCGCTTTCGTCATTCATCCATTGGACGAGGAAGACGAAGAAGGACGAGACACAGAGGGGCTGCTCAAAGGTCGGGAAAAATATAGTGTACATGAGCGTATTTCTCTTTGTCTGTTCGCTGGCACTTTCTGCTTTCCCCTGGCTTTCCTCCTCACTGCGGCTCTAAACGCTGTCCGGGGTGCATGTTTACGGTCCTGCTTGCTCCCTGATCTGATAAAAGTATTTGCTCTAGAGCTTTTTTTCATGCTGCTCCCCGACATGCCAAGAATCTTTTCTTCAGTCTTCTCTGTAAGCTGTTGATGTAGAGCAGCCTAGACGTGCATGAAACAGCAGACGATCCGGATTTTTCGTCTCTGTCTGATTTGTTTGATGTGAGCAGGCGCAGGTCTGGCTGGCCTGAGTGAGAAAAATTGTCTGAAGAGACTTCTCGGAGTGCTGTCTGTGGGCTACTGGCGGGAGGTGGATGCGTTGGTTTCGGACCTGGAGGGCTCTCTGGGGAGAGAGGGTCAAAAGGAGGCCGACGATTTGGTTGGGGACTTTTTTGGTCCTGTGCACCGGGGGTTGGCTTCAAGGGTCGGTCTTTTGTTTGATTCAATTCCCTGTCTCCTTGTCTTCATAAAGCTCCAATCATGAGCCAGCATTCCTCTCCTGACGCTGCCCTGAGAATGAATGCACCTATCAGGAATTGCCAACGGTACACTGTCGAACGTTTCTGTCCACTTCTCGGCAGCGGATTCTGTGTATGTCCTGCTCTGTATTGTGTTTATTTCTGCGCAGCGAGTACGGCAACAGTCGAGACTGCGAGTCTGTCGGGAGAAGAAAATCTCTCTGGCGCTTCCCTCGGAGGAATGCGCTGACATTAGCGGTGCTGCTGCTGTTGCATCTGCCGAACCCTCCTCCTCTTCCTCTTCCTCCTCCTCTGCGTCCGCTGCTGTCCCTCGGAGCGCGAGTGGGAGGGGCAAAGGAGGCAAGGGACGTCAGGGAGAAGGGGAAGCCCAAGCAGCTCCTGCTGCTTCTCCTTCGTCTTCTTCCTCCCCTCCATCTTCCTCTTCTTCTTCTTCTGCAATCTGGTTGCGGTCTGACGAGAGGCTGTTGGTGTACAGGGAGAGGGCGAAGAAGACTCAGCAGACTCAGATGAGTGGGTCGAGAGGAAGGGGGTCGAAGGGAGAGAGAGGGGGGGGGGGAGAAGGAGGGAACGCGGACAGCCCAGACGATCTTCTCCTTGGAGGGCTCGCTGTCCCTGCCTGTGCTGCCACAGGCATCCCATTGATCATGGAGGAGTCCAACCGTCAGTCCAACCAACCGTCAGGCAGGTGTTCCTTCCAGCAAAGGAATCTGGAAGAGCTCTGACTTGACTGTATTGTACAATACACTCATCTGGAATCGTCCTGGCAAAAGGGGCTGCTTTCATGAAAATACCAGCCAGCCGGGCTGCCTGAGTACGCCGAAAAGGTCCCAGATGAGCATGCCCATTCTCTCTATGCTTGTGCTTCCAGAGAGAGATCGTGAAGCGATTTGCCCCCACAGCTCCGCTCCCTTCAGCACACTTCACATCGATCGAAGGCTTTGTTCAATCAGCGCAAACAGTGCCTTTCATTTGTTCAGTTCTCCATGCATGCAGACAAGAAAGAAATATTTTTGCTTCAATTCGTTGCTCTCTCTTTCTCCTTTCTGCTGCCTGCAGAATGTCCGCTCTGCACGCGACTTACGTTGCGCATGCCTGAAGCAGCCTCTCTGGCCCCGCTCCTCCCTTTTCTGGTCCCTCCAGATTCTTGTGGCTGGTGCGGTTCGAGGACCAAGTGATCGATCGATCGATCAGTGATCATCAGTCAAAAGCAGTAGATCGCAAAGCATGCAAAGAGAGACAAACAGGTCTGCCTTATTCTGTGTAGCAGCAGCAGCAGCAGCAGCAGCAGCAGCAGCATGCATGGCAGCTCTAGGCACCTGCCACCACAGGGCAGCTACTAGGGCAGCTAGCTGTATGCTAGGTCAGTGCATATATGACTTAGTGTACAAATATATGTTTCATTGCATGATGGCCTACAGGCCAACCAAACACAATAACAGCTGAATAACTATGATGATAGTATGATGATGGTGATGTCTAGGATGATGTGCTATGATGTGCTGTTGCTGGGGTAATGCTGGCTGCCACTAGGGCTGCCAGTTAATAGCCAGAGAAGATAGCTAGACAGATATTTCTGTAAAGTTACTACCTAGGTTAGTAAGTTACGTACATAATAAATTAATGAAAACATTCATTGCCATGCAAATTAAGCCACTAACATAAACTTGTTAGCATAAAAATATTAAAGAACTCTAGATCTATAGATGACTGTTCATAAAAAAAACTCAAAACTCAAGTTTTTGCTTACTTATTGGATTACAGGATTACATTGTGTTCGAGGCCAAAGCCCTAGACCTGTGTACCGGTTGTTTGGCGTCCGCCTTGCATCATATATCCATGTACATTACTTCACACCATGCAACGACACACCATATCACTAAAAAAAAAAATAATTATATAATAAATATTTGCTATACTATTAATGCGATCAACACAACAGTACGTACTTTTCTTAAAATTAAAAAATATGTACATATATATATAGTTAGGAATTAAAACACTGGCAGGAATTAGGGCTCTAACTAGCTTTATCAGAGCAGCAGCAAAGAAAGTGACAAACGATTTTGGCTAGGATTTTAGATAAAAAAGGCTTTTGACTTTGTTGTGTTCAACTTGTTGGAATGTTTGTCAGTTACTTTCTTGCTGAAACCTGTTGGTACGCCTGCATATCAGTCCGACTTCAAGGTTGAAAATTCTCTCAATCCTCTTTTTTTATCTTAGCACATGACCTTTCAGTTTTACTTCAGAGGTCTTCTTCTTTTGCCTGCTTTAAAGAGAAGGAAATTTATAATAAAAGAGAGCTAATGAACCTGCCTGCTTAAGCAAACTGTATGTTCAGAGCTCTAGGATAGCTTTTATGTACTTTGAGTCTCTCTGCTGTCCACTGCTGTACGTCTACTTTTAATTAAATCCCTGAAGAAAAAAAATGATACAATCAATCGCTTGCAGTCGTCAATCATTAAAAATTGAAAAGCTGTGAAGTCTAGCTAATTAATACTGTCCCAGCAAACGCGTTACGCGTCGACGACGGTCAAGTCCTTCCTGTTTGGCCTGCTTTTGGCTCCAATGGTTCGATTAATCTGGTTTTTCTCATTAGTTCAAAGAGGGCATCGGGAATGAAAGGACTTCGATCTTAGGCATGAAAGGTTAGCCTACAACGCTTGATCTACGCGTAGCAGCCAACAAGTTTTGAGGTATCTGCCTCTAGAGCGCCCTCTCAACGGTGCAAGTCAAGGCCCGACAGTGGACCGCGGGGTGACCCGAAATGTAAATCCTATCTAGGCTTATCACAGAGAAAAAAAAAAATAATTTAAGCCTGTTCTCGCTTAATTTTTTTTTTTTTTGTCCGGCGATGTTAGGTGATAAACAACTGTTATTCAAGTGCTGCATAAGTGTTGTTTTGGTGTTAATTGCACAAGTGTTGCTTATGTGTTGCGTAAAAAAAAAGAAAAAAATAATTTAAGCTAATTCTGGTTTACTTTTTTTTTTTTTGCTGTGATACGCCTAGAATCCTATCCTATCCTATCCATAGTTTGACACTACGTGTTACATGCATATATAATTTAGTACATATTTTTTTCTGGTGGTGAACAGCACTAAACGCCAATGCAATCATGAGTTGATCATACTGTTGATGCATCCAGGTTTAGATCCAGGTCGATTTGGTATGATTGTCAGAGCCTCATTGGGCCTGTATTAGTAACATTTAATACCGGAACGTACCGGATCGTTACCGCCCTTCCGCCTGCCTGCAATCCTTCAGGCGGCTTCAGTGGTCCCGGCATGAGAACGGCAGTGTTAAAGGATGACCTTGCCAGTGCCTTCACAACGGTAATCAAATGGCTTGAATTCGGATCGAGCGGACCAAGCAGCTGCAGTCCCGGACTCGATGAGACAAAAATGAGAAAGGAGCGGCCGGGACTGATGGATTCAAGGGAGAAGCCTGGATTCATGACAGAAGCATGCATCCATGGATGGATCGAGGGACTGATCGGCAAAGACCGTTCAATTCCAGGTAGAGGAGACAATCGGATAAGCACCCACCCATGCACCCTGATTTAATACGTCATGAAGTGCCCCTTGTTCAGTTGCTTCCTTCAACGTTACATACAGAATTAAAAATCGAGCGTTTTGACGTTCAGCAAGTGAATCTTCTCAATAAAGAGGGCATGAAACGGCCGTGCGTTAGTAAGAAAGTTCGAGCAAGGAATCCGGATTCGGTCAATCGATCGAACCAGACACACAGAGAGGTAGACAGACAGATGAACAGAAGGAGAGGAGAGGAGATGAAGTGAGGGCATGCAGAGAGATACTGGTACAAAGCAAAAACGATCCACAGACATTCCAAAAGCACCTCACCTCTGCATGAATACAAGAACGTTCAAGCAGAGAGGCATACGCACGCACTCAACGACAGAGGGAGGGAAGCAAAAATTGTGTCAGGAGCCAAGGTGCATGTCCTGATTTTTTCCATCTGGATTTCTCTTCTTTTCCCCCTATTGACCACTGACGCAGCTTTCTCTATTTCTGTTAAGCAATACTTGATCACTCGCTCTTCAGATTGCTCTTCCATTTGCATTTGCACAGACAGACAGAGAGGCAGGCACCCAGGCCGAATACACAGACATGCAGACTCAGACAGCAAAATTTGGACCCCCAGCGTACTGTCCTTTTTTTCCTTCAGTCTATCAATCGATTTCCTTTCTCTCTGCTTCACAGATCATTTCCCGTTGTTCACAGGTGCGGGCTCATCTCCCTCGATCGTCACTCTTCTCTTCTTCAGAGACGGCGAGACTCTGTGCGGATCGCCCTCATCCCCGCCTTCTCCCTTGCCCCCAGACGCCTTCTGAAGTTGCGCCTTCACGTGCTTCTCTGCCTTCTCCGCGTCGGAAAACTGCTTCTCTGACACGTGGACTCCGCACAGGGCCCTCCCGCTTGCGTCCGCATTTTTGCTGCACGCAAAGACGAACACAGACGTGAATCTGCTGCAGTCTGATGGTCACTCGCTTTGTCAGTCCCTCGTACAAATGCTGCACGAAAAACTGAAGAAGGAACCAAAGAAAAAAAATGCCTCTCCCTGCGCGAAGGCTACAGAGAGAAGAGTCTCTCAACTAACTCCCTTACCGCATGAACCACTCCCCCTTCCTCTGCATCTGCATGTGTTGCCACGCAGGGGTTCCGGCCAGAAGCAGGCAATGTCGGAAGACCATCTCAAACGACCAACAGATTTACTTCGACGAGCTCAGCAAAAGAAGAAAGAGGAAGGAGGGCTAAGGAGATAACCTTCAGGGCAGAGAGAGAGAGAGGGGGGGG